>CM059289.1:14344664-14589664 GCA_030340665.1 Neosalanx taihuensis
CATTCGGAAAGAGGGTGACTTTCATGCACCCCGCTTGCTGGATGAGAAAGAGATGAGGGCCAATGAGGAGATGCAGCTAAAAAAGAAGAACAGGAAATCTGGAACACCCTGTAAAGTGAGAGAGCAGGAGGGGCGAGGAGGCAAGGTCAGTAACTATGAATATTCAAGTATTAAATTAACTCTTTGTTCTAACTACACAAGTATTCATGTGTTCTCAACTAGGTGGGTGGATGAGTCTGTACAGTGCTTTGGACGAAGGCAGACTTTTTCTGCCTGTAGCTAAGTCGGTGCCTTCCAGTGAGCACATTTTGTTTGTGTGGGGGTGGGGGGAGGAGCTCAGGGAGATGGAAGGGGGGAAGGGGGTGGGGGTCTCTGGAGAGGAAAGAGGGGGAGGGGACGGGAGGGGAGAAGAGAGCACAATAACTGCAATTGTGTGCACAAGAGGGGGAGCGGTATCATGGGGGGTGTGAGGGCGTTAACCCTTATGTAGAGTTTATGCTCTTGATGCTTTTAAAGGCCAAACGCTTAGCAAAATAATGTAGAATCATCTAAATATCTAGAACTGCTTAAATACCATTTTGTTTTAAAAAACAAAGCTATTAACATTACTGTTCTAGGCCTTATCTTAGTGTTAGTTATAAACTGTATGCAATACTTTGCCTTTTCTGGTGTATTTCACACCCCAATGCCTTCCTGTCTTGTGTAGGTGGTGGTTGTTGATGAGAATGGTAACTGTCCAGTATCCAAAGTCCAGAAAAATTTCATCTGTGATCATTGTTATGGAGCCTTTAGGAGTGGCTATCACCTGAAGAGACACATCCTCATTCATACAGGTATGTGTCCAAATCATCACCACCACCACCATCTTCTCCAGGTGTACGTTTGCAATTTAGTGAAAAAGAAAAATGACTGATTTAGTAAGTAAATGCTCAGCCAGAGGCCATCAGAAAACACCAGTATGGATTAAGTTATGGGTGGTTTCTTAAGGAGTGTGCATCAATTTAAAGATTTTGAAATGGCCTCCTGAAGAGCTTGTTTGGTGTCAGCTGTTGCCTCACAGTTTCTTGGTGTTCACTGTGGGGACCATTGACTAAAACTGGTGCTCTTCGGTTTAGGGGAGAAGCCGTATGCTTGTGCCATATGTGACATGAGGTTTATTCAGCGTTACCACCTGGAGAGACACAGCCTCATTCATACGGGTATGCGTCATCTTACCGTACCCATCTCACTAAAGTTTCCTAGAGTTCTATTTGTCATTGGACAGTAATTTCCAACAAAGCCCAAAAATTCCTTTTATCGCCACCATGTGAAGGCAAGGAGTCCTCATAGATACTAATGGGTCCCCCAACACCAGTGAAAGTACAAAGAACAGGTCTATTTCTCGGCCTATTTGCGATTAGCACAGTTAAACCCAGAAGTGCACAGAAAACAACATGCAGCGATGCACGTTATTTCAAGTCATTACAGTTGACATAGCTTTTGCTCTATGTGGTTTGGTTGGGAGAACAAGTAACCGCATGGACATCAAGGGACTATGATGTATTTAGACTTAGTTTGACATACTTTATTAAACAGCACCTTCACTCCTGCACAGTGCACTGCACTCTTGTATTGTGGCTTATTCCTGCGTTGTAGTCTGCAATCCTTGTCTTTTACTGCTTGTCTAAAAGAAACATTAAACATAGTATCGGTAAGTAATCTGTGTCATAAACTTTTAGTCTGTACTGAAAGCATGAAATATATCCCCATGGAATAAGTGAGCTTTACCTTTTAATCAATTATTTACATTTCATTTAAATTTGATCTTATTTGTTATCAGTAGGAGATTAGATCAATTGCTTTTCAATGGCAACACAGGTCCATTCTTCATGTAGGCGTAATCAATAACCGTACAAAGCCATCGATATATATCTAAAAGAAAAAAACAATTTGAATTGTGTAGACTAACTAGCTAATATTCTTGTGCTCTGTGTGTGTAGGGGTGAAGCCGTACGCTTGTTCCATGTGTGACATGAGGTTTTTCCAGCGTTACCACCTGGAGAGACACAGCCTCACTCATACGGGTATGCGTCCTTTTTCCATACCCATCTCACATTAAACAAGCCCCCCTCTCCACTCAGAAAAATATATTGAGTATGTTGAATTGATGTCTTCCATAACAGTTTGATAGCCCCTAAAGAATATGTCTATAGGTTATATAAGTACCTGTTGGACAAAGATTTTGGTTACCATTTATTAACAAACTTTCCAACCTAAATGTGCATTAAAGGCAGTTATGGATGAAGCCATCTAGCCTTTGACAAAATCTTATCATAAGGCTTCTAGATGCAACAGCAAGTTCTGCTTGATGTGGAAATAGTCCCTTAATGTCCACGCTTTAGTACTTGACAATTGCTTGTGGTGCCACTAGAATGTAAGGGTAGAAGAAGAAATGATGGATTAACTATCAGATTATTAATGCATTTTTGGAGGGGAGAAGCAGAGATTTAGGTTTTGTTGCTATTTTGCGAACCTGTTTGTTTTCTCCCTGGCTTAACAAAAGAAGCCTATGTGTTTTTGTATTTGTACAAATGGCTGTAGTATATTGACAACCATCATCTTTAAGTCCTTTGTGACACTTAACAACAAACAGATTCATATTACTCATGGAAGTACATCTAGCTAATACATAACTCTGTGTGTGTAGGGGTGAAGCCATACGCTTGTTCCATGTGTGACATGAGGTTCTTCCAGCGCTACCACCTGGCGAGACACAGCCTCACTCATACGGGTATGCGTCCACCTATTATAGCCTGTACACATCCTGCATCCTGGAGAGTTTTAAATTCAGTTGTAATCAAAGGATTCCGTTGGCATAAATTCTGAACCGAACCCGTCTTAGTTTATTAGGTTTTTGAACAAGCGTTTACGTTTACCTACTGACGGCTAGGTTAATTTTTATTTTCATATCATCTTCATTGTTTTCTAGGTGTATTATTAGAAGCTACCCTATTAACAGAATAGGTTAACCTTCAGGTCTTTAGGCTGTATCTCCATTGCGTGGTAATCTTTGTGGCTGTGCACAACTTTTTATTTCATGCTGTGCTAAACCAACTTGTTGGTGGTGGCTAGCTAATGTTTTATACTCTGTGTGTAGGGGTGAAGCCATACGCTTGCTCCATGTGTGACATGAGGTTTTTCCAGAGATACCACTTGGCAAGACACAGCCTCACTCATACGGGTAGGCTTCCTGTACGCCTGTTGTCACAGAAGCCTGATAGACATGCTACGGAAGGGTTTTCAATCTAGCGGTGGTTCTTTTAGTTTTCTGACATCCCAACGTACTTTGGCGTTGTCTTAGTAAATCATGGTTTATGATTTTTTATATTCATGGACTAATAATATTAGAGCAAAATCCTTGATTAATGTCTTATTCTGATCTGGCCAATGTCTTGCCATTCCTGCAATAAATTGTCTTGCGTGTAACATTGTGTAGCCAGACGTTCGATTGGAGGCACTCAGGGCTGGTCCTGTCTAATCAGAACAGCTTACAAGGGGACACAACTATGACCCAGTTGGCTTGAGTCCTATTGTGTGCGGAGCTTTACTGAAGTTGATACTTTGTGTGTGTAGGAGTGAAGCCATATGCTTGCTCCATGTGTGACATGAGGTTTTTCCAGAGATACCACCTGGCGAGACACAGCCTCACTCACACGGGTATGCGTCTTACCTTACCCTTCTTTCCTGCATTACAAACTACCCAAGGATCACAGCATTCAAGCAGAGCACAAGGTGTTAATTGTCTCTAATAATCCTCACATAGGAAAATGTACTCCATGAGAATTTGGAATGGCTGTGATTTTGATTGGTGATGCATCATGTAACTGTTTTGGTGACAGTTTAGGGTCTGTCATCATTATTTCGCATGATGTAGGGAGACAGGTTGGTCCCTTGAGTTTTGTGTTTATTTCAAAGGCTATGTTAGATGCAATATAAACCACAGTAAAATTGACAATGTATGTACAAATATGTTATGTGTACTCAGTTCATGGGATTCTAAAATTTGGTACTGTATGCGTTTAGGAGTGAAGCCATACGCTTGTTCCATGTGTGACATGAGGTTTTTCCAGCGCTACCACCTGGCGAGACACAGCCTCACTCATACGGGTATGGGTCTACTAACTGTTCCCACCTTAATGAAATCCTCTCTTTAGTAAAGTGATGTCAGTTTAAAGGGCATTTTTTTATTCTTTACATAAATCTCCCAACAATTTAATCTGGTGGCTTCTCACATTGTCTCACACGTTCTTGCGTCTTGATGTGATAGCCCTTAGTGTCTTATTACTAGAGAAGTCTAGGTAAGAAAGTCATTTTCTTTTTTTCCGGGTACATGCCTTCCCATTGACAATTTGTACATATGGAATGTGGCTTTGTTGGAAACTACTGTTCAAATAATGTTTGTGTCCTATAATTGTAGATGTATTATACATTCAACAATGATGACAGATGTTAAATGAGAAGTTGTATTTTTACTGGCCAGCTATTTTAAACAAATTTCAAATTTAAAGGTATATAACACTTAAAGACCCCTGTGCTAGTTATATCAAGCTGCACACCGAAACGCCCATAAAATGTGATGTTTCACATGTGTTTGGTTCACATTTTCTGTATATTAGAAGTACTGTTAGAACTTCAAATAACACAATCGGTGGCGTATGGTTTTGACTCTCATTGTCATTCAATGTCTTACACTAATATTTTGGGGTGTCATTCCCTTGTTATTGTGTAATACACAGTTGATCTGCCTGTGTATTGTTCTTCATAACAGGGGCAACTTGAAAACACTAAATGTGTTGCAATTGATTGAGTTGTTTTTGTTCTTAAATACAGCTAATGTGTAGGTTAGGACAATCAACAAATGTATGCTGTTAGAGTGATACCAAAAAATGGCTAAAGTTTTGATATGTTCTGTGTATGTTTAGGTGTGAAGCCGTATGCTTGTTCCATGTGTGACATGAGGTTCATTCAGCGCTATCAACTGGAGAGACATAGCCTCACTCACACAGGTAAGCTTCTATTTTAAATGCCCTTCATGTTCATGGGGTCTGAACATGCATGAGTATCACCAGTGCATGAGGTCAGATTCACAAACCCACAACTTTTTGGGACTAGATAAATAATAGTGGCTACATCAAACTCGAGTTTGTATTGTTTGAGTAATTTGTATTGAGCAATCAATTCAGTTGTCATGTTGGAGTAATGGCAATGTATGTTTGGCATACGTTTTCAGAGCTGTATACTTAGAACTTTAAGTGATTCAAAAAGTTAGACATGCAATATCATGGTAAAGTCAGTCATATCAATGTATGTTATGTACTCGGATGTATTCCAACTGCCTAAAATTGTCAATATTCATATGATTAGCATGATACGAACCTGGATGTCCACCAGCATTACCTTCAAAATTTTGAACCTGGCCATAACTATTTAGACTCGCGTTGATTAAGAGCTATTTGCGGACATATTGGCTAAATTAGTTCCGTGTGGTCAAGTCACTTTCTGCAGATTTTCCGAATTGCTTGTTTGCGTTGCACTGATTGGTTATTCAAATCTAGTCTAATTAATGGATCTGGCTGGTGAACAAACCAACTTTACTAAACTTGTTTCAAGTTCAAGTAGCTTAGTAAAGTTTGATTCGATCGTTTTTGGCAGTTGAAGAACTTGTATGATGCTGAAGTTGCTGCTCTGTGTGTAGGGGTGAAGCCGTACGCTTGCACCATGTGTGACAAGAGGTTTTTTCAGCGCTACCACCTGGCAAGACACAGCCTCACTCATATGGGTATGCACCCGTTCACCTTGTTGATTCACCTGGTCCCCAGTCTACAGGGTTAGCAGAATTTGGGCATTATGTGTTCATACTTGTATGGACCAGGTGAAAAATGTATTATCTTTATATCTGACCACTTTTCCCAAATGGAAAAGATGGAATTGTACTTTTACCACCAGATGACATCATCAGCTCATGTGATGTGTTGTGGTTGTGGATTTATATAAAAAGCTTTAAAAGCACAATTTTAATTGGTGAACGTAATTATATTCACATTCAAAGCTCCCCTGTAAGTAAATGCATGGATTAGCATTGGTTATTAACCACCAATCAATTTAGCATATATATGTGTATAACATGGATTATTGGAAGAGCATGAAACATAAAAAAGGAGAACAAATTAAAAAATGATATACTAATGCTCTGGTCATTTAGGAGTGAAGCCGTACGCTTGCACCATGTGTAACATGAGGTTTGTTCAGCGCTACCACCTGGCGAGACACAGCCTCACTCATACGGGTATGGGTCCGCACACCGTACCCCTCTCACTTAGACGTAAGCGAACAAAGTACTACTTTCATTAGATAGTTTATTAGAAATAACTTTTTAAAGGAGAAAATTTACGTACAAGCAGTACTACAGTGTAACATAAGCTCATGCAATGTGTTGAGTTTGTGATGAATATTTCTTTGGATTTTTTCTTAAAAAACAATGATTTGCCTAGAGTATTGTGAATATTGTGTATGAATTGGCATCAGTGGTTAATAACCAATAATAGCAACCAGGCGTGATGTTTGAAGACTTGATTGGGCTGGACAGCTAGGCTTAGTAATGATACATTACTGCTCTGTGTGTAGGAGTGAAACCTTACGCTTGCACCATGTGTGACAAGAGGTTTTTTCAACGCTACCACCTGGCGAGACACAGCCTCACTCATATGGGTATGCACTCGCCTACTGTACCCATCATTGAGATCAGAATAACTCCAAAACTTACAGAATTCATAAAATATAGTCCCCACAGGCTAATGAAAATGGATCGTATGGATCTAAATATACCAAAATGTTTAATTAATGACCTCCAATGAAAAGCAATTCAGCCAGGGCTTGTAATTGTATTGCCAGCTCATCAGCTCGTGATGTGTTGTTGTGGACTAAATCTATGAAAACCATTAAAAACACTGATTTGAGCCAAGTAGACTTTATTGTTGTCAATCCACTGTAAAGTATTTGATGTAATCAACTTCAGTGGTTAATAACCCATCAATTTTGCATAGCTGTAGGTTACATTGACATAGATGGGTTGTACAGCTAGGTGAATTAGATTTATGAATGAATGCTTTGGTCATTTAGGAGTGAAGCCGTACGCATGTACCATGTGTGACATGAGGTTTTTTCAACGCTACCACCTGGCGAGACACAGCCTCACTCATACGGGTATGGGTCCGTTCACCGTACCCCTCATTTAGTAATTAGGGAGGAAAGATAAAGATCGGAGAGTCAGTCACAGATGAACAATGCAGACAAACATAGACGTTAGATGTGATCTTCCAGATAGCTTCTATTCAGGAAATATTTCTTAGATGTACAAGGTTAATCCAATACCATGTAATCCCTCCGTATTGTGATTTTGCAGTGTTATTGTTGGTTACAAGCCTTCACAACACTTGTAAGAATAGTATGTTAGTTCAGTGTGGTTGTGGCCAAGCATCCCCAAAAAAACACCTGGAGGAATTCGATTTATAATCTTGATTTTTACATTTAAATTGCATGAATTGGCATCAGTGGTTAATAACCAATAATTACAGAATTTTAGACAAATGTTTGAGCGCTTCGGTGGCCAGTGATGCACAGTAATGATACGTTGCTGCTCTGTGTGTAGGAGTGAAACCTTACGCTTGCACCATGTGTGACAAGAGGTTTTTTCAACGCTACCACCTGGCGAGACACAGCCTCACTCATATGGGTATGCACTCGCCTACTGTACCCGTAATTAAGATCAGGAATAACCCAGCCCCTCTGCACAGGGCTTGGGAAAATAAAAATGACAGTTTTTATATATTTTTTAAATACAGCATATTAATACTGATCAATACAGCCAGGTGATGTCATCAGCTCATGTGATGTGTTGTTGTGGACTAAACCTTAGAACATATCCCAAAACATGTTTTAATTCGGTATTCAAAAATTTGGATACCCCCTGCAAGGCACTTTGATTGACATTTGTGGTTGTAAACCCTACATTTTGCATAGGCATATCATACAGACTTAATTGGATTAATGACGTTGGGCAGCAATAATAAATTGATGCTCTGGTCATTCAGGAGTGAAGCCATACGCTTGCACCATGTGTGACAAGAGGTTTTTTCAACGCTACCACCTGGCGAGACACAGCCTCACTCATATGGGTATGCACTCGCCTACTGTACCCGTAATTAAGATCAGGAATAACCCAGCCCCTCTGCACAGGGCTTGGGAAAATAAAAATGACAGTTTTTATATATTTTTTTAAATACAGCATATTAATACTGATCAATACAGCCAGGTGATGTCATCAGCTCATGTGATGTGTTGTTGTGGACTAAAGCTTAGAAAATATCCCAAAACATGTTTTAATTCGGTATTCAAAAATGTGGATACCCCCTGCAAGGCACTTTGATTGACATTTGTGGTTGTAAACCATACATTTTGCATAGGCATAGCATACAGACTTAATTGGATTAATGGCGTTGGGCAGCAATAATAAATTGATGCTCTGGTCATTCAGGAGTGAAGCCATACGCTTGTTCCATGTGTGACATGAGGTTTGTTCAGCGCTACCACCTGTCGAGACACAGCCTCACTCATACGGGTATGGCTCAGCTCAGCAGACCCCTCTCACATGTTGTAGTCAGTATACATAGCTGCTTGTCTAGTGCCAGTGTACGTGAGTTTCAGAGAGGCTAGTTCAATCCCAAAGGCTAGAGGCAACATGCAGGCCTGGATTGCAAGCCAGTGGGCAGATTACCTACAGCAGTCAAGGATCAGTGATCTGGGAATACTTACATTATTTATTGGTTAGCTCCTAGTGTGTATATTGTAATGTTCTTTGAGTCAGAATTGCATGTACTGGTAACTCTTCAGCCTCGCACCTTCTGTTCAAACAATAAAGCACCAAAAAGCAAACACATAATTCCAAGGTTAGGTAACATCTCTTAAGATAATGTAACTGTAATGCTAGGTTTGTATGTGTTGTGATCTTTTGGAGAGAGGGCTAATATATTACTCTGTGTGTAGGGGTGAAGCCGTATGCTTGTTCCATGTGTGACATGAGGTTTATTCAGCGTAACCATCTGGAGAGACACAGCCACACTCATACGGGTATGCGTCCATTCACCATACCCCTATCACTCAGAAAAAGCTCTCTGACTAAAACACATTTTACAAGACCACCACAAACTCGAGTTTGGATTGTCAAGTCATTTGATGGGATGTTGAACCAGCCTCAAACTATCAAATTACACTTTTCAGGGGCATCCAGTTTGGTAGTTTGATATGAAAATCTGAGATTCCACTCTGAGCTACACATAATGAGTTGATGAGAAGACATCTCAAAATGTTATTAAGAGTAGTTTCTTACCATGCATTGTTATTTTTCTTGAATTGGCTCATGTTAGATGTTTCTGCATTCCTGATTTATACAAATTTCTATATAGAATACCCAGTAGATTGTAACTAGTGAGACTGATTAATGTAGTTTTGTTGTGGTTCAGCGCTGAATGTGATGTAATAGATTTGTGTTGGTGTGCTCTTTCAGGAGAGAAGCCGTTTGCTTGTGACATGTGTGATATGAGGTTTATCCAGCGCTACCATCTGGAGCGACACAAGCGTGTCCACAGCGGAGAAAAGCCTTATCAGTGCGAGCGATGCCAGCAGGTAAGAGCCTACTCTGCTCGTCTCACATAAATAGCCGTGTTCTGCCATGTGCGCATGCACAGCTCACGCCCACACAGGCAGATGTCCGCCCACACTAGTCTTTTCTAACATCAGCATGTACTGTGTTGTCCACCAAGTTACATGAACACATCCATATGCTTTAGAGAAAATCCAGTCTTACTGTATTACCCTTACCGCCATACATTTTCAGAACTTTTCACGGACCGATCGGCTTTTGCGGCATCGCCGGTTGTGCCAGGGCCGTGGTGTGGCAAAGGTGGAGAACCAGCCATGTTGCGAGCCTCGCCCGTACCCCCAGGACGCCCCGCCGGCTCCACCCACCTGGAGCCCCCTGCACCCCCCTCCTGGTCGGCTTGCAGTCTGACATTCCCCTCCCACACATGACCACCACCTCTCCTCAGAGACAGGACTGGCCCCATGGTCTCTGCCACTCAGTCCTATGCTTAGTGGCGCCACACCCTGGCACAGACTGATTCTGCAGCTCCAGTCCTGAGGTTACTTACGACAGAGGGACATACAGTTTTGTCTTTTTCTTTTTTTCGTTTTGTTTTTTAGATAACATTTCTGGTCTGTTTTTTGTACTTATTTGATTTTACAAAGAAGTTTTTATTGTTCAGATTCATTGTTTGGGGTTTTGGTGGTACTTTGAGGGTGGTTTTGTGGGTAAGGGGAAAGGTAAGGGGCGGGGGTGGGGGGTGGGGTGGGTGCCGCGGCGGCGGCTACTGTTTGTCCTAAAGTCATAGCAATGAAGTGGGATATAAACATTAATATTTAACAACACACAGCAGAGGATATCTGGAAAATGTCGAAATTATCATTTTTACAGAAAATCTGGACGATGGTACATGGGCCAAACTTGTAAAAACAAGAAGGGCTTGATTAGTGAGTGATATAAAAAAGGACGGTCCACAGTTGGCATGGAGAAATCCTAACAAGGTCATACGTAATAGGTCAGGGTACAGGATGTTGTCTGTCATGGTATCCTGTACCATGTTGTTTGTTGCAAGGTAGTGATGTGCTGATGACTCAGGAAGTGGCACAGGATAGGACAGCCTTTGCAAGTTCACGCCCACACAACTATTACATACTAGCGTATGTATAGATTTCTATGACAAAAAGTGGGAGTCTTTCTCTGACTAAGGATCATATGAGGATATATGTTTGAAATGGCACAAGATGGCAGCTTCAGCCAGTCCCATTACTTTGTGTATGTACAGATCATCATGTTCAGAGAATGGCAGGAGATATACAGAATCTTGTGGCCTTAGAGCGTGCTTGTTTTTTTTTTTTTTTTTTTTTTTCATTTGCCTTTTTTATTTTCTGAGCTTAACGTTTAATTATCCTTATTGTTGTTATAAGATTTACAAGGACGAGCCACTGCCTTTTACCATCGGGGTATGTTTTTTTTCCAAAGCTTATAGAACACTCAGTAGTGTTGCAGCATACTGGTGGGCAAAAATGTATACGTATTTCTGGTTAGTACCGATGATAATGTAACGCATCATATCATCTGAAAGAACCAGAAATTTTGACAATTCCAGTGAGATGCTAATAGTGCATACTTTACTTTCCCTCTTGCAGTGCTTTGGCTACCTTCAGGCCATAGCAACAGCTGTATCAACACTTGCTTGACTCCGCTGCACACTAACGAATGCCTTCTTTTGAGATATTATGTAGTTGGTGTGTATATAATGGATGTCTGTTATGTTCTTGGGTTTAGCCTTAAATAAGAGCGGATTCATCAGTACTCATTGTAGTGTTAAATGATATAGTAATTAATGATTTTCCGTAACCTGTATTAAACTTTAATTATGCTGTCTGTGGTTACCCCCTCCAAGTGAAATGGCAACAAGAGTGTTTAGCATACTGTTTGTCTACCCACTCTGCATCTATCAACTTAGTCAGGTTCAGTATGTGTATCGGTGGTCTTTCACAGCTTGTCTGTGGGCTAGTAGTTTTTTTTGTTTTGTTTTTTAACTCTAGGTCCCAATTACCAGGACTTCACTCAAACTGTACATTTGATTACAATATCTAAATGTTACTCATTGCATTTTATAAGCCCAATGTATATCCCACAAGTGTCAATGTGTATCAAAGACCTAATCTAAACTTGAGACCTGTTGTGTATAAAATGAAATAATTTACTGATATCAGTAGGATATCTGGGTGTAAATTGATTTGTGCCTGGATCTCAAAGTAGGGTTTGACTCAAGTGAGGAAGTAATGTGATCCAGTAGAATGTTGGAAAAGATATACAAGATTTTACAGACCAAGTTTGAGAGAAATTATCCATATTCTCCTGCCCAGTCCCTAACGACTATGATATGGTTACTGCCTGCCATGACCGCCCACTAGTCTGGCCACAAGGCAAAGAATAGTTATTTCTGTATGCTATGTCCCAGTCCAATCAGATATTGTTATTGATCTACTGGTGAAAATGCAATAGACTCCATGATCAGTTAAGATGAGGTTTTATTTTCCAAATGGTCAGACAGAATGCTGAGTTCTTTCTCCTCCATGACATTATGATGATTCTGTTAACGATAAGGACCTTTTTTATTTCTGATAAAATGTAAACACTGGAGTGATAGAAACAAAAAAATGAAAAACATATACAGTACTAGATTTTAGTCTGTAGACAGAGCCTCTTACTCCTCAACTTGACAAAGACGATGGACAGAAACATTTGGATCAGTAATGTTGAGAGCCCAGGATGTTAAGTAAATTAAATATTAGAGGCAGTAGTACTTAAAAGAAACTGTTTTTATATAAATTCCCTGGTATTTGTAGTGGATTATATTGGTAGAGATATTAAGTAAGCAACAGCATCTACAGTAGTTATCACAAATTAGTATTTTTGTTTATTAGTCTTGCATGCAGAGTTATGATCCTCAGTTAAGATAGGATCTTATATTGATTATTTTGTGTAGGCAAAATGAGTGCATAAGAATAACTTTTCCTAAAAAAAAATGTTACACTGATTATTGTAAAAAAAAAAAAAAAAAAAAAAAGGGCAAACTAATATGTTCCCTTGTGATCCAATTAGTTTTAATTGTACGGAGTGTGGGGAGAGGCTTCTTACCATTATGCTGAAATAAAATACTTTCTAAAAGATTTACTGTTTAGTGTGACTGTTTACCTCCAGCCATCTACAGCAGCCTGCTGCTCTCAGGATCTCATAATTGGAAGGTTGTGAAATCAAGCCCCGGCTGTGGCTAAGGCGTTGTGTCCTTGGGCAAGACACTTCACTCTGCTTGCCTCAGGGAAAAATGTCCCTGTACTTACTGTAAGTCGCTCTGGATAAAAGCGTGTGCCAAATGAATAAATGTAAATGTATAGCCCTTTTTACAAGAAATGTCACAGAGGGTTTCACACATGCCCAAGGAACTGCCCCTCAACCAACCTAAACCCTCAAGGAAGATAAGGAAACACTCATTAGAGGAGAAAATAATGGAAGAAACCTTGGGAGGAGCAATTCAGTGAGGGATCCCTTCCTCCCAAAAAAGGAGAAAGAGATTCAGAACATTGGCAAATCATAGTCATACAGCCAAAAAGAGTTAATTGGTCGTTGAAATATCAAAATACAAGGCTCAACTTGGGTAGCACAAAGTCTGACTAGACAGGCCACAGGACTGGGGTTCAGATGGAAACAGTGAAGTCCTGTGAATACTTTCTGGATTCACTGTTGAATGTGTATACATTCATTTTAGTCATTTATATGCAGAAAATACATATATTGCTAGCACCCCTCTGTCTCATCCAATAAGACTACTGACATCAGTGTTACCTATGTCAGTTTAAGCCATAAGGGTCTACCCAAAAAGTTGAAAAGCAGCCATTTTGGATGTGACCATTCCAGGGGTAGCTGCACATGACACAAAATGGTGCAACTTAGACACTAACTACAGGATTAATAAAGGAAAGAGATAATAATGTATTATCTGCACGAAATGATTAATATCTACCCTGACTTTGGTCTATTACCACCACCGCCACAGCCTAATAAAGCTGAGTGTCTCATCCACAGATTTGGAGCACTTTATGACTTGAGAGCCTGTGTTTTTATCTAACTCTTCCTCTAAATCCAGTCTGCCAAAGTAAAGAAAAATAAAGTGATGTGTGGAAAAAGACAAGGAAACGGGGACAGATGGACACTTCCATGTGACGGTTTAATAAAGAGATTAACTAAGAAAACCCTTAAATTATGGACGCAGAAACAGCTACAGTCTTCATAAACGGGAAATCCGGTTGATGAGCCGACAGCAAAGGAGTGAAAGTGACTTTAGCAGTTTTCTGCCGTTGATTGGTGATGCGACACAGTAATTTACCCTGCGCGAGTTGTATTATCTATTATACCCTGCCTGACTGCTCATACAAGGAGGAGCTGTGGGCTGAGCAACTGGAGAGCGTAAAACTGAAGGAGTGGGAGTAGATTGGAATAACGGAATCAGAGCAGAGCAAAGGAAAGAGGCACTGAAGATCAGAGTGCATCATAGGTAATATATACACTGCCTATCCTCCCATGATGGGATGAGCGAATCTAATTTTGCTGTGTCGTAAAAACTGGCAGTCACCCTTACAGCCATAAAAATATATAACGCTGCTTCACGCCCTTCTTTGATTTCCTTTTTTAATTTACTGTATGAACTATAATTAAAAAAAGGTACGAGGAGGGAATTGGAATAGAAGTATTCGGAGAAGTATGGAAAATGACAGGGTCACAAAGAAAAAAAGAAAGAACAAAGGTAATGAAAGTGTATATCTAATGTGTATTCTGCGCGCAGATTTTAACTCATGTTGAACGTGAATGTCTCGGTAGCAGCACAATGAAAAGCACATTCCTGAAATACTATAGTTGGGCCACACGTGTGTGATTATGGAAATAGATATAAAGCAGGTAGGTAATGTAGTAATTCGTAGTCTGACCATCTATTCTTCCCTGCTATGAGTCTCTCCATCTCCTCACCTCTGCCTTGTTCCCCTTTATTATCGGTCATTCTTTTTCTTCATTCGGCATCGTTCTACTGTCTTGCCACAGGCATACCACACCCTCCCTTCCTCCTTGCTCCCCCTCCCCCCAGGGACACAGGCTTTACGACAGTAACTTGACACTGGTTCTGTGTCCTATCACAGAGAAGGCTGTAACTCATCTTAAAGGCGGCCGGCAGCGAATCATAGTACACCGATAAATCTGTTTGTCAGGGACGAACCAATGAGGAACAAGCTATAAATCACAGCTGTCAGCTTGGTGGCCAATGGCGGGGCGATGGCACTAAATCTGCCAGGGATGTGGGAGGAGGGGTGGAGGGCTGCTTTTTAATGGGTACTGCATTGCTGCTGGGGAATCCACAGAGAGGGGGTTGGGGAAGAGAAGATACATACAGAGAAGAAAGGCAGCCTTCGAAATAGAAACATCAAGGTGGTTTCTTCTTTAGATTCTGTCTTGGCTTGAAGATAGCACGAGGGTGCAATTTCATGGCATGTATTACTCTCAGATTTCCTCCATTTTCTCCATTACTCTCAGATTTTCTCCATTAACTGATTTAATACCCAGAAAATTTGAACTATACAATGTATGACTTAAAATAATTCCGTTTTGGTTGTTGGATTGCATAAGCAGTTCAACACTTAGAAATACATAAGATTATGTAGTTTGCTACAGTATCCTCACTTGTCCATTAAACTTGTCATAAACAACCTCATACCTTAACAGGCAAATATAATTCTGCACATCAGCCACAAATGAGATGATAATTGGATTTATGTACACATTATCACTCAAGTGTGCTGCTGCAGATGTTCTTGTAGAACTGGGGAGCTTCAGGCACAGGCTGTGGATTCTAGCCAGTGAGCATAGGAAGGGGGTGGTTGTGTTGTTTTTGGATTTCTCTACAGCCCAAAACACACTGCTCACTCAGGATCTGTAAATGACACTCTGGAGGAACTAAATAGTTGTAAACCACAGTTTAAGTAGCAGAGCGACATTTCAAACATGCACGCATACATACTATTATACCAGTAAGAGTTGAGGTTTGAACACACTCATGCGCACCTCCAGTCCTAACCACCGATTTCACACAAATCGAATATGGACTCCTCCACCAACCATTGGAGTACAGTGGCATTTCTGCAGAAATCAAACAAAACCATTGGTCCATTTGCTACAGTAAATGAGTTAGCATTAACAAAGATGTATACCCCTTTAGACACACAATGCTTAGTGTACAGAATTATCTCATTTTTATTATACAAGCAGAGGCCATTTATTGGCCAAATTATCAGACCCATGGTCATTCTAAAATACAAATATAACAGGTAAAATGGCCAGAAAACCAACACATTGCTCTCAATTCATAGACCTTTGAGTCACACAAATACACATTAATTTAAAATACTAGGATGTATACAAAATGCCCCAAGCACAGCTGAAGATACCTTGATGTGTAAGTGAAGAACTTTTCCAGTGTCACGTCTTTAATCAGTACTGTGGTGTTAATACATAATCACCACTAGGTGGCTTTATGTATTCAAAAAATTTATACAAAGAGAAAACACTTGTTTAAATAACACTTTATTATGTATGTACCTGTTTTTCCAATAAAATTAACCATGTACAGTCAACAGCTTTTAAATTAAATAATCGCAAGTAACTCATGTACATGACATAGTGTATTGATATCTGGACTGGACGGAACTTGAGTGTAAACAACTCTAACACTTTGACAAAGCCAGTTTCAACCCAGCTCACTGATTATCAAAAGAAAACCAAAGAAGAGAAGAAAAAGTAAAGATCATGGCTCAATCAAAACTTAACAATTACTGTTTACCAAGGAAAGTACAGGAAAGGAATGATGTTGTGAGTGTGTGCATGCCCAGTTTCTGACCTATCGCAGCAAAGACCACTTTATCTGCTCTTTAGCAGACTGAAGCACCTAAGAAACAATAAAGAAATCCAGAGCATGGTGACAATATCAAAAATATAGCCTCCTACATATACATGTGTATCGTGACATTAAAATCTTATGTTGTTGAAGTACATCTTCAATGAAAACTGGAATACAAGTACAATCTGTCAGTGGAACGTTTCCCATTAGCAGGGAGTTTTTGTGACAACGTAGAATAATCGTTAAGAAACCTATTCTCTCACCTGAGACATTGTCTGTTCTGTTAGAGGGACATCATCCCCCTGCAGGTAAGAAATACAGAGTGATTAAGAAACACAAATAAATACTTTTTCTATCTTTGCATTGCTCCATCCAAGGGCCATATTAGTTGTAAAAAATAATGTACCCTCAGAGCCACACGGTAGACCACATGCTGGGGGTCACTCTCCAGGATGACTCTACATGACAAAGTCAGTCAAGTTACTCACAATGCCTTTGATCTAGAAGTGGGTTTAATACTTCACAGGTGAGATCTTTTTTAATTAGAAATGGCATAGGTATGGTCAACTAATTAGTTAGTTCCTGTTATGACATCAGCAACATAACACACATGTAGGGCTTCTGTGATGCCTCTCAAACATACCCTTCATCAACTATCTCATCCACAGCCAAGAACAAGCCCTCCATATTCTCAAGCAGAGTTCGCCGCTCCACATTCTTCCTGTATTCAGTCACAATGACAATATATTTTTCAGCAATTACAACTGTTCTAGAATGCAAACTGACCAATTTCCAGACAATCGCAATGAGAAAGACTGACCAATAAGGCTTTTATTATTGCACAGTATAAAACGAGACTATGAGGTAATCATAATTGTATATAATGTATACATTAATTTAACAACAGAATGGTGAAGGGATACCTACAATGGCTGTTTACTAAACTAATAAGTTTAAGTATAAATTCTGCACCTTTCAGATCAGTCTCACCTTAACATCTGAGTAAGTGAGTCAAACAGACAATTTAGCACTGACATCAGCATCAGCTGGAGAGGTAAGCAAGCAACATATAAGAGAAAAATTCACACATTATCATAAACATTTGCAAATATACCATACTGGCAAACTGATTGTCCTACCTCATTTTCATTAGAACTTCCAATAACATAAAAGAACAGGTCAATATTGTTCTTGTACAAAACAGTGAGGCCCTCTAGAAATGCTATTTCACCTAGACAAATAAGAGCAGTTAATGTGAATGAGCAGTTGCAATGGATTTAATCAACATTTTCTGAGCTTTGAGATAAAATGAGGTTGATAATAGCAGACCTTAGTCAGGCATAGAATCCTAACTTGATAAATCTATTAAAATAGGTTTCTTGGAGTGTAACTTACTGTCTGTTTGGTGTGTCTTACTGAATATGTTTTTTTCAAATGCTTTTTGCGCCTTCACACTTGGATAGGCTTCATCATAGTACTGTAGGTTAAGGCATGGGGGTTAATCAGTCACATGAGGGCCCAAGCTTGAACAGCATGCCAAACACACAAACACGCCGTACAAAGGTAAAGGGGGCTTTAGGTCACCTTAGCATAAAGTCTTTCTCCAGTGTTGTCCAGGATAATAATGGCTTTCACTGTGTACAACGTGGGTTCCTGCCAAGTAAAATACACTTTAAGGCTTGTTAAACAGTTACACGACGCACCAGAAAACTAACCAAACCTACTGACATTAGAAAAAGTTACATAGATCATGTCAATGTGCGTGATCTATGTAGCGTGAATAGGATACAGCCAGTATTTAAACCAGATGACTATAGATGGCCATAATATTGTAAATGCTGTAACACAAAACGCACTTTGTCGCATTTCCTTTTCCATTTAAAAGACATGTAATTAAAGCTGTATCCCAATACTTTACCAATATGTGTGAGTCCATAGTTTTCATATGATGACGCATTCAGGAAGCTCCTTCCAAGTCACCGGTCCACTCGTGTTGACCTTTGGTAGCTACAAGCCAAGGGCTGTTTTGATTGGTCGATTGCTACGGCTGTTTTGATTGGTCGATTCCTATGGCTCTTTTGATTGGTCGATTCCTAAGGCTGTTTTCATTGGTCGATTCTTTCGGCTGATTTGATTGATCGATTCCTAGGGCTGTCCTCATTGGTCGATTCTTTCAGCTCTTTTCATTGGTAGATTCCTAGGGCTGTTTTGATTGGTCGATTTTATTCGGCTCTTTTGTTTGGTCGATTCTTTCGACTCTTTTCATTGGTCGATTATTTTGTCTGTTTTGATTGATTCCTATGGCTGTTCTCATTGGTCGATTCTTTCGGCTCTTTTGATTGGTCGATTCCTACGGCTGTTTTGATTGGTCGATTCCTAGGGCTGTTCTCATTGGTCGATTCTTTCAGCTCCTTTGATTGGTCAATTCCTAGGGCGGTTTTCATCGTTCGATTCCTACGGCTATTCTCATTGGTCGATTCCCATGGCTGTTCTCATTGGTTGATTCTTTCGGCTCTTTTGATTGGTCTATTCCAATGGGTCTTTCGATTGGCCGATTCCTACGGCTGTTTTGATTGGTCAATTCGTACGGCTGAAGCTAGATGATGTAGCAGTGTAGCAGTGATGAAAAAAATGAATTGCATTCTGAAGCCCAGGCAGCAAATCTTGGTCAAACAAGTCAATGTAAAGTGCCATTCATTGAATCTCTTCTTTTCTCTCACACTCATAGTCATAGTCAGCAGTGTGTTATATTTTGCAAAAAAAAAGCTTTCAGTTCCCTCTTCTTTTATGTGGAAATATTTTCATGCATTTAAAGGACACTCAAAATTTCGAGTAACTTGGTAACTTTTGTTAGGATTGGTTTTAAGATCACCTGTACCAATTCAAGATTGGCTAACTAGCGTGTAAATAAATTCTAAGGTTACCATTTGTTGGTTGTAGCCTACTAGTGTTCCAGTGGTAAACATCAAACTCGGAATGTGCCAATACTTTTCTATGGACTGCCATCCGGGTAGAAGATGCATGATGATGAAAGGTAGAAACACAATAGGTGGCTTCACAGCTCCACTCCTAATAATGACAGGTTTCACAAATACACACTGCTATACGTTAAAGAAAAAAAACAACAAAGTTTTTAAAAAGAAAATTTATTTTAAAAAAGAATTGTTCAAAAGTGTTAAAAAAAGACTGTCCCGCAGCATTTTTGTTGTCCTCAATTGGTCACCTGAAAGGACACTGAAAGAACAAATGGTCAAGATTACAGACTGTTAGACAAATGACAAACCAGACACTGAAATTCAAGCAGGGATTCAGGTTGCCCAAAGTACTGAGGCTGAAAACAGTGTACCTTTATCGTCTACATTGGTCAGATGATCCCTTGGTGTGTGTGTGTGTGTGAAAGAACAGCATCAATTAAAAGCCTGCAAATAAGGAAAGAAAAATCAGCATCTATATTGTTGTATACAATAACAGGTTTGAATTTCTAAACAAATCCGAAGATCAAAGGCGTATGACACATGCACTTCTCTCAAACTTATTTCAAACCTATAGGGAAAAGTTTGCAACAACAAAAAACTACAGAAACTCTTAAATCAAGTTAAGGTAATCAAGTCAGCGATATTGTCACATTCCACAATGGTATACTAGTATAGCAGCAGTGGGGAAACTGTACCACTGGTTACTATGCCAAGACACTGTACTGCTGAAATACATTGAATGACGACAATGAAACAAATACAAGAATGGATCAAAAATCTCCTCTTACCTACCAGTATGGCATATCATATACCCCTTTCTTGTGCTGCCTCTCGCTAGTTTTACAAAGGCAACCCTCTGCACTCAAGACTGCTGCTGTCCCCTGCTTCACTGGTTCCACGCAGGCATCTTGCTACTTTCCTCCCTTAGCTGGCTCTTCCAATTGGCTAAGCTCAACTTTAGTGTGAAAGCTAAGCTCCAATTGATTTCGATGCCATGAACATGGCAAGAAGAGTAGCTGAAACAGCCTCAATGGGAATTATTGGGGGCAATGACCTAGGTACATGCACAGCATTTTCACTTTGTACTAAAGTAGCAAGTAAACAAGTCTAGCGCATTGAAAGGGACTAAAAAAGTGCAACTGTTTTACTGAATTGGAAGAAATAACATTGGTAACGAGACCCCTTATTAAAACACTTTCCATTCATGCTTATCTGCTCATCTTAACTATGTGTTAAGATTTGTTGTTGCCGTCATAAAAACAAAAAAATCGGATGGACATCAACTTGGCCATTCAACACAGTGAAATTGTTCCCAATAATCAAAATACACATAGTAAAGAATAAACTAAAACTGAAAAGCGGTTTATTTAGTCTTGATTTGATGGCGAATACATCTTAAAACACCCTATGGGCGAAGGAAAAAACAAAATGCCTACATAGATCCTTAGTGGAATGCTTTACACTTCACAATTACAAAAAAGAAGAAAAACACAACAATAACAAGATCAGAAAATCCTGTGGGAAAGGATTTGACATGAATCCATCCCAATTCCCCTCCCTCCCTTTCCACATGATTTTATCCTCGTCTACATTTCTCTTCATGTGGCAGATGTAAACCTGCCACAACTGTGCTTGGCTGAGCAGATCTAGGGAGTAACCTGCTGCTTCCTTTCCCTGTCACCTCTCTGGCTCTCCTCTCCTAAGTACTGCTGCCTGTTGGACAATACGGAACAACATAGTTAAACTTTTGCACCTTTCTTCATCATTTCAACTACATTTTGAGAGAGAGGAGTCCAGAGGAGAAGCCAGGAGCAAGCCTTCAATTCAAGCCCATTGCACTTTGTGCAAAGGATACGAGGACAAATTGTTTGTTTGGGGTTATTTTACACTTCATCCAATTCCAGGGGCTTAATAGAAGTTCCATTCTGTGAAAATTAAGGGTTTGCTGCTGGATAGCCCCCAAAACAGAACTCCAATTTCAGCATCACACATAATCCATGGTTTGCTTATGATCACCCTGAAACTACTGTGCACTGCCTTTGTTTCTTAAGAAAGACTCAACGCATCTTCTACTACACTGGGACAGGTATAGTTAAGGGACATCTTGATTCTTCTTCTGCTATAGTGGCTCAAGGATAAATCTTACAGTCCGGTCTAAAAGCAGTGCAATAATTGCAGTGCAGTTCTTACCTTAAAACCTAGTATCTTCGACCTCCAGAGCCACCTCCATATCCACCACCGGAGCCTCCTCCATAGCCTCCTGCAGAACGGGCCAGGCCTTATATAAATGCTTGACTGAAGTGACTCACTAGAAGGCCCTGAGATAATCTATCTTTCTCATCAGGGATTCGGTTTTTAATAAGATAAAACAAGTGTATAATGGATCTTACCACCATAGGGGCCACTGCTCCTGCCCCCTCCACTGCCGCCACTGTAGTTGCTTCCTTTCATTGGGCCATAGTTGGAGGACGATTGGCTGTTGTAATTGCCAAAGTCACTGTAGTCTCCTCCACCACCACTGCTGCCTCCACTGCTTCCACCTCCGCCGCCACCACCACCACCACTACCACCGCCGTAGCCACCTACAAGATCATGAGCTTTAGACAGTCTTTTCATTAGGGACACCCAGAGTTGGCAAAACAAGACTGTGGTACATTCAATAGACATCAATAAACTTTTTACTGCAACTCATACAAACATTTATTCACAGTTTGTTTACTCAATAACTAATCAATCTAAAAATCTATTGTCAGTTTTGATTAAATTCTCTTAGACTAATAAAGTATAACTATGAGGGTCCAAAATCAGGCAGTTTATAAAACACACATGGTTCACTTACCACTGCCGTAGCCACCGCCACCACCGCCTCCATTGTTGTAGTTGTCATATCCTCCACCTCCTCCATAGCCTCCACCCTGGTTGCCATAGCCTTGGCTGCCGCCACCACCACCGCCATAGCCACGGTTCCCCCCATACCCAGGACTTCCTCCGTATCCACCTTAGGATAGACCCGAGTAACAGCAACTCAACGCAAGCCGATAGTAGTAGAAAATGTAGTTATTTACTGAAAGGTACACTTTACAAACTTACCATTGCCTCCATAGTTATTATATCCATCCCCATCGCCGTATCCTCCGCCTCCTCTCCCTCCACCAAAACCACCTGGTTTCAGAATTGGGGGGGGGGGGGTTAAGGAATACATATTATACATCTGAAAAAGTCAATTAGTACCGATTGTGGATCCTTCAAAAGATCTGTCTGTGTATTTAAAAGGCAACAGCCAAGAAGAGGGAAACTTGCTTTCAACTTAAAGTAGGTAGATTTTTCTACAGATGTACTACGAAAACTATAGCTTTGCAATAGTAACTTTGCAAGGCCATGAAATTACTCTACCAAAATAATTACTTTGATAACCTGTCTATTTCTTCCTCTGTCCAATGTTTTCTGAGTTGTAAACCAACCAAGAGTAAATTGTAAGGATGTAACCATTGTTAAATACTTTTGCTACCTCATGTTTCTTGTCCTGACTTTCAACTTTGTTTTATATTATTTTTGTTGCACTTAGTTTTGGATAAGTTGAATCTAAGTAGTAGCACACACAATACTTAAGTCATCTGTCAAAATGAGACAGATGCTGTTCTCAGTCATCTTGATGCATCAGATATAGGGCATTGGCCAGACAGGCTATAGAATTTATATGCTGCATTTATGCAAACCATGCATGTCATGAAGGGAACAACATTATCAATGATTATCTTCCCTTCAACACCACCCCCCCTCCCTACACCCCCCCTTCACTGTTGGTAACGAAGAGCCAAGAGCCAGTCATAACACCCAAGGGCAAAACTGCCAGTGGTCAAACATAAGTACAGACATTATGAGAAAGAACCTCGACCTCTTCACACTATCCCCACCACCTGTGAGTCACCATTAGGGAATTTCATCTCATTTGCCAACAGCCAAATTTACCGATATACTGTATATCGGTGTATCCCAAATAGTGCATACCTCCATATCCACCCCCTCTGCCAAAATTTCCACCCCGTGGCCCTGAAAGAAGATGAAATAGATACACATCACTTTATTTGGCCCCAGTGAACCCAAAATATAAAGTGCTCAGAGAGGTTGTCATCATACCTCTCATGCTCATCCCTGATCGGTTCATGTCTTCCTTTGAAAGGGCTTTCCGTACTTCACAGTTATGCCCATTCAATGTATGATACTTCTGGACTGTAATAAAGAACATGGAGGTTTACAAATGCATTGGTTCGAAGAATTCTATCAAGGCACTTTATCATCAAAGCAATGTCGACATAAATTCCATAACTTACTGACAATCCGGTCTACAGCATCATGATCATCGAATGTAACGAAGGCAAATCCTCTCTTCTTGCCACTGCTTCTATCAGTCATGATGTCGATGACTTCAATCTTGCCAAATTGTTCAAAGTAATCTCTAAGATGATGCTCCTCTGTGTCTTCCTTAATGCCACCCACAAATATTTTCTTGACGGTTGTGTGAGCACCAGGTCTGCAGGAATCCTGTTCACACACGTTCATCACAATTCATTAAAAAGCAAACAGCATTATAGACCCATGTTCTAGGTTATTCCTTTGTCAATCAGACAGACAACATAAATGACAGAAGCCCTTGCTTACCTCTCTAGACACGGCCCTTTTTGGCTCCACTTGTCTACCATCCACCTTGTGAGGACGCGCCTCCATAGCTGCATCAACTTCATCTACTGAGCTGTATGTAACAAAGCCAAACCCTCTTGACCTCTTAGAGACTGGGTCTTTCATTACCTGTCAGGGAATAAAACAAAGATTAGCACAAACGTATACATGCAGCCCAGTCCATTCTGTCAAGACACCAGTGACATGAAACATGTATATCAAACTTACTACGCAATCCGTGAGGGACCCCCATTGTTCAAAGTGATCTCTCAAACTTTCGTCAGTAGTTTCGAAGCTCAGTCCTCCGATGAACAACTTGCGAAGCTGCTCCGGCTCGCGAGGGGTCTTAATTTATTAAGACGGGGGGAATCAATAGATGGACATGAAATATACATTTTATCTGACTTTAACATGCAATCAATGTAAACAAACACACGCATGTTGAATGACATGCATGTAAATGTGACAAATCATGGTATAAAAAAATAATAATCCCTGGTTACAGTGGTCAAGCATCAAGTGTTGCGATTTGCAGACACCCAAATAAATGTTTCCTAACCCATTCTACACCACCGGGTAGGCCAGAGCGTAGGTTTACTGTAATACCTACCTACAGCTAGCCATCTAACTGAGAAATAGGTTTGAATAGAGAACCCACCTATACAGTCCAAAATTTTACAGCAAAAAAATGTATACTTGGACCTAGCAAAGTCGAAAAAATATAGTTTCATTCATTATCCGACTGTACGAAACCACGACGAAGACTAGGCCCAGCTCAGGCATAACGTGTGCTAGCTGACTAGCTCAAGCTAACATAGGAGCAATAATATTTGTTTCTAAATAATTTAGGTAAAATGGCATATTCCGAAGGATTTGACTGCACGTTTTTAAATGAACAATAACGCTCAATTGCAGTATAGGTGGGCCGGTTTACGCGTGCGTTCGCAGTTAGCTTGGTGGCTAATTAGCCTGGCATAACCGTGTAGTCTAGTTCGATGACCCGATGTTGATGACACGGATAATTACATACAATACTGAAAAAATACGTGCGTTACAGTTTAAAAGGAATGGCCATTCTTACCTCTTTCGATGACATGCTGCGGCCGTAATTATCGCAAGAACGTGGTAAATATTGTAAGAGTCGTGCACGATGGCCAACTCTTGCTGGCTAGCTATAACAAAGTGGCCGGCAGTGGATGGACTGGATAATACAGCGCCAAACGACTCTCTGCATTTTCTTCCTTGTACTTTAATGGGAGGTTGTATCATCACCACACTTGTCTCGGCCGCCACCTATTGTTCGGGAGTGAGAGGCTTATTGTCAACTACACAATGGCCCCTAATATCCCCCTAAACCTCAATCCCTGAACTCTAGTTGATCTAACGAGAACGAAGTCCGTGAGTCTGTGAGGGGGGACATTGCGATTGGTAAATGGTTTCTTTAAAACAACAGGTACGACGGAGATCAGGGTGAGTGTTTCTTGTAACATTTCATGATCTGTACATACCACATGAGGGCAACCTTGAGCAAGAAATGAAGAGCGTTGTCCCTGCCACCATCTGATGGAAGAATATTTTACACTGTCTGGGTGCTAATCTTTCACAAGTAATAATCATGCCCATCCACTGACCTATACAGAATACTAAAGTGTTCATGTTGTGTTATGTCAACAGTAAGTGATAGCAAGGGCTTAATTGGCATTGTCAAGGCAAACTTTATCAAATGATAAAACACCCTCTCTGTAACCTGAAAATATAGACCTTAGGCTAAAGAAAATCTCGATCTTACCCGAGTCATAAAGAAAATATTGTTTTATTCATATGAGTGCATTCCTGGATCAGTGTATGTTCATGTGTGTCTTACTATGTGTGTGTAGGAGTCTATGTGTGTTTCACAGTGTGTGTTCCTGTATGTGGTCGGTATGGATAAACACACGGCTGAATATGCTCTTAGCTTAAATGTGTAAACTTGTTCGGCTGAATGCTCTTAGCTCTTCCCTTGGCACTTAATGGCTTTCTCACTATGTATGTTTCATAATCTATAAGGCCGCTATGTTTTGAAGTCTATCACGTTGTTATGTTCAGTGACCAATGCTCTTTTGTAATGCTCTCACTTAAAAGTATCTGCTAAATGAATACATGTAAATGTAAACACAAATAAAGGGGAATGCGGCTCATGGTGGAGAAGTCCTCCAGCCTCTTTTTGTGTTTCATACTTGGTATCATCTCAATTCAGTTTCACTAAACCGTTTCACTTCAGATCTCTGTTATTCTCAAACATCTGACCTGGGGTTTTGCGTCTGCTTAGCACCACCAAATTACCTGTAGGCTATTAAGAAAAACGTGTCTTTAAATGATTGATGTATTTTTGTATGGATAAAATGCATGCATAGTTCCATCACACTGTAGTGGGAAACAGCCACTACATACAACTACATCATTGGCTGTTTCTGCCTTTTGAAGTAAACTGCCCCTCTGTTGAGAATGACAACAGTGAGTTTTTCCTTTGACTTTAGGGTGAAATATAGAGAGCCAACCTGTTACATGTTAAAGAAATAGTGGTGAGGAGTAAATTACTTTGCGAGGTCTGTGTAGCCTTATTTATGAGCCTCACTGTCAGGTGTTTATGTATTGGAGTAAGATCTGCAGCTTAAACCACTTACTCCTCAATAAATCACTATAACTCCACTACCATGTACTGAGTGTGTGTGGATGCCTGTGTATATTTGAATGTGTTTATATCCATGTCTCTTAACCATGTTCAACTACTTATGTCTATATGTGTACCTACAGCAATGATACTAATGCTAGCAGGTGATCCTTTGATTCAAATTTCAATGTGCCTCAGTACATTGTAGGGATTTAGCAGAGCAGAATGCCAAGTATTTTTTATGTGGCCCTGGGCTACACGTACAAAAAATGTGCACAGTATTTTGTTTCTGAATAAATTAGGTAATATCGACTCTCTTATTCCTGCCATGTCTTATAGCATGTTTTAAGAACACACTGCTGGACAGGCACTTCGCCATACAAGGACTTAAGAGAGAATTCCTGAGGAGCTTCTGCAGTGCATCATGGGATCCCATCTGGCACACACAACCCAAAGGATAGGAATGAAGTGAACTATTTTGATATCCTTCACAGAGAACAATCAAACAGTCTTCTCTGCCCCCAGGGTACAGGTCTTCTACTGTCAGATTTATGATCCAGTGCATGTTGTGTGCATGTGCATGAGAAAGACCACATTTATAATATGAAAACTAGATGTCAGCCATGTTATACTGTATGGTCCCATTGTGTATAATGATGGTAGTGTTTATTGGTGAACGTAATGCGATGATATTCTTGCAGATAAAACAAGACAAACAGGCATATTCCACATGATCTATTCACTAGAATTTGTGTTGATATGGATGGAATGAGTAATTCAACAGGTTTGTATAAATAATGTTTGGATTTATCTCTACCGGGGGCTAGGATTAATGCATATCAAGTGGTGTGATAAGTTGTTTATGTTAGCTGGAAGCAGTGGGCAACTGACAGTGTGAAGCAGCTTTACAACAACCATCCTAGTTTCCCTGATCCTTTTCTCTGTCCCTGTGTCTGCACCATCTGAACCCCTGACGTTTATTGTACTTTAGAGTTCAGCAAGTCTCTTTGAGACTGCAGCTGCACCTAAATTAGATGCCATATGATGCTGCAGCCAGTTCATGTGTGGATCTTGGTCTTGGTTTTGCTGTAGTATATGGTATATGATTGATTGATTGAAACCTTTATCGTCCCCTCTGGGGACAATTAGTTGTCAAACATCTCATGCTTTTAAGAAAAAGAAACAGAGGAGGACAAACAGAGAAACAGAGTTAATACATTAATATAAACACCCTGCTGGTCCCAATAAATATGTCACTAAAATAATCCTCTAAAAATAAACAATCCACTAAAATATTCAAATAAAATTAGCTAAAGTGCATCCTGTGCCATGTGCAGATGAAAGTCCAGATAAAAGTCCAAGTCAGTTAGCCTAGCCTAACTCTAGCTCCAGGTCTCCCCGTGCCTGCGGGGCCTGGTTGTAGAGTCGGAGAGCAGCTGGAATAAAAGACTGTCCAAATCTCTTTGTGTTCTGACGGGGGAGGACAAATCTGTCACTGAATTTGCTCCTCATCCCCGTCAGCTCAATGAACAATGGATGGGAGGGATTGGCCAACATGGCCACCAATTTCTTCCCCATCCTCTGGTCAGCCACCTCCAGGCTGTCCAACCCGGTCCCCACCACAGCTCGCCTTCTTCACCAGCTTGTTCAGCCTGGTAGCATCCCTGGCACGGATGCTGCCTCCCCAGCAGGCCACGGCGAAGAGCAGGACACTGGAGACCACTGAATGGTAAAACATTCTCAGTAGCCTATTACAAACATTAAAAGATCTCCGCCTTCTCAGGAAGAACATCCTGCTCTGAACCTTCCTGATAAGAGCCTTGGTGTTGTCAGTCCAGTCCAGTTTGTTGTTAATGTGTACCCCCAGGTACCTGTAGGAGTCCAGTCTCTCCACTTCCACTCCCTTGATGGTGATGGGTGTTGAGGTCCCTCCCTTCCTCCTAAAATCCACCACCAGCTCCTTGGTTTTGCTGGTGTTGAGCATAAGGTGGTTGGTGTCACACCACTGCACAAAGTTCTCCACCAGGGCCTTATACTCCTCCTCCCTGTCCTCTGTGATATAGCCCACAATAGAGGAGTCATCCAAGAACTTCTGCAGGTAGCACTGGTGTGAGCTGAATTGGAAGTTGGAGGTGTAGAGGGTGAAGAGAAATGGTGCCAGGACAGTTCCCTGGGGGGCGCCGGTGTTACTCACCACCACCTCAGACTGACAGCCCTGCAGTCTAACATACTGTCGTCTGTCTGTCAGGTAGTTGTGGATCCAGGCTGTCAGGGAGTCTTCTAAACCCATCACTGCTAGAAGACTCCCTGACAGCCTGGATCCACAACTACCTGACAGACAGACAACAGTATGTTAGACTGCAGGGAGGTAGTGTGGCGATGAGTGGCTAAAAAGTGGTTTGGGAAGAGTCAGAGGTCAAAGTCATGTCCAAAAAGTGGATTTTATTTACAGTGCTACCCCAAAAATCCTCCTCCTGCAGAGCTCCAAGCCATACCATACCATATCCCCCCATGAGGCACACACCTGCCTTCTATAAAGGCCAATTGGGCCGGCCCATTCCACTTTGCTGGAACAATATGAAACATGAAACAATACAACATATGCAACACCACAAACCCTTGACAGACTGGGACAGACAGCAGCAAATGTTCATCAATGCAACCTACAATCCCAATCTCAATCACAGGGGAAACACAAACCTGGATTGGACAACATCATCTCATCACCAGACCTGCTCCACATAGTACACCCCGTCATTAGGGACATCACCAGGGCAGGGTGTCAAACAAGGAAATGGCTGGGCGGCCCTCCCCTTTTACCTCCAGCCATGATACAGGTAAGCAACTAATGGGACAAGTGGAGTGAACACCTCATTTCGTCACAGTATACATAATGCCTCAAGAGTCTGTTGAAATAAAGTTTGAGTCACATTTTAATGTCTACAATAATTTCTGACAGTAAAATACAACATCTTCACATTAAATTAAACGGGGTGTGAGCTTTGAAGAATAGAGAACAAATCAATTCATATTGAATAGGATCTTATAGCATATAGAGATGCACCATTAGGTGGGGACTAGCTAAAAGCAATGTAATCTGTCAATATTTAGTATCTACTGATAGTAGAGTAATTTGATTTAAAAAACATGATTGCTTTTTGTAATGTGACAAGGAAGTGTTCACTCAACCTGAGTTCAGAACTCGACCTGTTTCAAGTTATCTGAAATGTAGAAATGTAAAGGTGAAACAATCAGATAATTAGATGGAATGGACAAGAGGGTAGGCTGAAAAACTGCAGGTATGCATCTTTTGTGTGCATGCACTCTCAGTCATACACACACGCCACAAACACACACACACACACACACACACACACACACACACACACACAGAGGAGGAGGTCAGTGACAGTGAATCAGTGAAACATGCAACCACATACACACATACACTGAATATCAATCAGAAAACCTTAACTGCAGAATATCTACATTTGCAAACAAACACATACACACACTGAAAAGCTGTTTCTGTCAGTGTACTGTATATCGAGATTGAAGTAAGTAAACAAAAAAAAGTGTAAAATGGGCCTCAACTCTACACGATTCTATATCCAGCTTTTAGTCATTTGGAACGTTTAGTGGAATGGCGCTTGACATAAAATGCTGTTTCGATTCTGTCCACCAGATGTCATCTGAAGTGTTCTATTATAATGTAATTTGTCGAGAATTTAGGGTATTTGTGGCGCTTGTGATTTTGACCACAACGGGGTCAAAGAGAGGCAAATAATGGAATAAAAGGATGGTGAGAGTAAAAATAGCTTTGCCCTACTGAGAGCTAAACGAGGCCCTGCATAATCCATGAAGAACAGAACACAGCAAGCAGCCAATTGGCATGACCAGAAGATGATCTGGGGAAGTGAACAATGATCTGCAATAATAATGAAGTAAAATAAAGAGTCTGAGTGATTGGATGCATTTCTTACAGTAAACAGACACACTACTTGTTTTATCAAAAAAGCATTCTTTTTTCACAGGGTTTGTTTTTGTGTGCAAGATTGCTGCCCACCTAGCTTGCCACAGAGATGGAAGTTGTGATGAGGTGTTGCAATATCAGACTGTGAGAAGCAGGAGCTGATCACTTGGTCATGACCTGCACAGAGAGGTAATTAAACAACAATTGTCATCAGCCTGAAAGGAGCTGCAGCATGATATGAGCAGACACATCTGGTTTGCATCCCTCCTGTAGTGTTTGTCTGCACTCCATTACTGAGTCTCTTTGCACTTTGTATGGACGATACACTCAGTGCCTTCACTGTCTCATAACAACCATGTATGTAAAAATAGAAGAAACGTGCTGCATTCCATGTTAACGTTCAGAAACACAAACAAGCACACACACACAGACATGTACACACAGACACACATGCACACTGTACACGCTGAGTGGTGGCATGTCAGACTGCAGTGGCTTGCGGCTCTGTCAGCTTTGCTGATGGATGCTCTCTTACTGCTTCCCCTGGATTATCAGTGGAGTTCACCAGGAGGGGAAGGTAATATATCAGAGGAAAAGAAGAGAGGGGAGGGGGGGAGGGAGAGGGGGCGAAAGGAGGAGACACGGGCTATGAGAAATGATTAGGTAAGAGGCAAAGAACAGAGAGAGTTCGAGAATAAGGAGGGGGTAAACGCAAAGAGAAAAAAGATAGGGATGGGGTGAAAGTAAGGAAAGCGATAGGAGGAGATATTGAAAGAAGATGAGGAAGCGTGAGAGTGAGGTAGAGGGATTTGGAAAGAAGTTAATAGTGAAGAGATAAAGAGAGATAGATAAAGAGAAACGACAGATAAAGAGAGAAAAGAGATATGGAAGGCTAAATAAAGATGGAGAACAAAAAAACATCTTTCAGCTTTGCACTCCAACCCTCCAGATGAAATAAAGAGTTTGTAATGTAGGAACCTAACCAAGTGACAGTGTAATCCCTTGAACGGAGCAGAATCTTCATCAGATAGAGCATGGTCCACATCCTGAACTCACTGTAACAGGCACCCAGGCAGGGCACTATCCCATCAAGGCAGGTACCAAGGCACTATCCCATCAGTCCACACAGATGCTCTTACGTACAATTCTGCATTTAAATATTGTCATCTACAAAGACTTTGTACATGATATGATAGCATACCAGCAGGAAGAAGTTCTGGTAACCCATATCTTGACTTCAGGAGAAATAAACAATGATTCCATCATCCCATTACTTTGACAAAACACAGTTTATATAAGCTTTTGCACATTGAATAGACAGTTGTACTAAAGCAATTAGACATTCCTCCAATTAAATATGAACACTTATTTAATTCATTGAGGCCATAGTCTGCACATAAAGACAAGCAGAATAAAGATAACATGTAAATGTATCTATAAAATTAAACACTCAACATAGTTTTATTACAGAACATACATTTTTTATCTATATATTTATGCCCATGGTTGTTGTGGCGTACAATGCATCCATTCAGAGATTTGATTGCAGGGCATCAGGCAGTCATGGTTAGAATACTTTGGGGACTGCCACAGGCAGCCTCACAGAGAATCATTCGACATAGCTATTACATTCTAGAACAATTATTTGAGTCTTTTGATTGGTGGATTTGGAATATCTAGAAAACTTGTCAACATGTATGTTTCCATAGGCGATTTGTCTCAAAGAGATGGTGGAACTTACCATCTAGATGTTACAGGGCTCTGGTAATTTTATGTCTCTTCAGTTAAACTGGAAATTATTAAAATTTTCCTGGGGCAGAGAGCTAGTCTGAATACATAATAGTGTAATTTCTTAAGGCACTGCAAAGATTTCCACGCTTAATTAGTCTAGTTATGTTCGTTAATATTTTATGAATGCCCTTTGATTTTTTCATCCAATTTACAACAGCCCTCTTTATATATATATAAGCCCTTTATATATATATATATAAGCCCTCTATATATATAAACATATAAATATAAATAAAAAGTGCTGCTTTACATGCCTTAGTGCATGGTCATTAGCAAGACCCTCATTCATCACCAAACGTCTGCAGGGAGAAGACTGAACTGGTACATATAGACCTCGGGAGAGGGTCGACTCTGTTGGGTTGACCACTAGAGGGTACTCCAGTGATTAACTGCTGCTTCTCCACCATGCCCTTTTAAATTGACACCCCTTGCATATTTATCGGTTATTGCGTATTTATGTTTTGGGGGACAAATATACATGCACATACACACTTTCACACACATGAAATACATAGGCTCTCTCTATCTCTCTCAATTTCTCTCTACAATCACAGTTTTTAATGGAACAATTATTAAAATGAAGGAATTGTCAACAATCATACTTTCTATCTTTAAGCCCTGCCCTACAACTAAAATCCTAATTCTCACTCTCAATCCCAATTTTTTTTCCTGGATGATAATTGGATTTTGTTCAGTTCATATTCCCATCTAGGTTGGCACATCCTCCTATTTCTCTCTTTCCCTCTCCCTCCCTTGGTTCCTGTGCGGACTACTCATCACTCTCTGTCATCCATACGCTCCCAGACGTCAACCTTCGACCCGAGACGGGTTCAGCGGCAGGTCAAGCTTGGGGGGAAGCATTTGTGTGTGAGTATGTGTTATAGGACTGTGGCCACTCTCCCTTTTGCGCACACTGCTTCTCCCATGGCAACCACACCACACTGACTAAATAGGAAGCTGAAGCTCTGGTCTCAAATGTAACACTCATCCTCTCTGCAAATCACTCATTTAACACATTCTCTTACGTTCTTTTCTATCAGATCTCCTTCATTTAGCTACTTCTGAAGTTGAGGTTTGAGGGATGTGTGTAGCCCTGTAATAAATCCAACATATACACACTCGGAACACACAATAATATATGAGAAAAATATATTGCAACTAATGAACAGAAAATGTATATACACTACTAGATAGATATTATATTATATATTGGATACAATTGTTTACAGTATTAACATTTATTAAAAGTCTCTGCAAATACTTTTATTAATTTGTCTATTACGGACAAATTGTTCTTTTTGACAAAAACGTATGCTCCAAGTAGGAAAGCTGTTTCACAACAACCAAAATCCTTAGAAATGGCAAAAATCACCAAAATATTTCTTATCAAACGACAACGTAATAAATATATTTAACCTTTGACCTTTTCAACATCTCAAAGGACATGACATCTCTGATTCATGATAACCAATTACCCATTAAGCACATCAAAGTTTAGTGATGGTGTTAGTCTGTCATCATGAACAGCATCGCTATTGCTAGTTCTGTTCGAGGTCATACAAAGGACAAGAAGAGTGAAACGGAGAAAGGTTGAATGTGGTTCTGCTGGCAAACAGGTCACCAAGCTGCTCCATGTCTGCTGAGCTTAGTGTCCACTTCAGAGATAGATGGCGCTCTCTACATAAGACAGCCAATGCGGGATTTAGACGTCTGCAATTCTTACTCCCAGAATGCCTTTCGCTAGCGTCTTTGTTGCCGGAAGACCCCCCTGAGAATGAGCGAGAATGAAATCTCAAGGTAAGTGATTTAACGTTATCTTTTTTTAATACAATTTACGAGCTTGAAATCTGACACATATTTATCCATACTATGGTGGAATATAGCTCGGATAAATAACGGTTAGTTGGATAGCATATGGCAGCCGGCACACAATTTGACCGCCAACAGTAGATTGCTTTGGGAATACTCTGTAAAGCAAACTAGTTTGTACAGGCAATTAGCCAGAATTCGCTTTGTCCTTCTCTTAAGGATTGGTGAGTTGGATGCAGAGGGCCTGCATAAAGAGGAAGGCGATGATCGCTTGCAGTTGCCTCTCACTGTGTCGGACAGTAACACTGAAATAGCCGCATCACGGTTTCTGCAAGTGGAGTTGGAACTAAACGCCCATCTTCGACGATTGTCATTCAGTGATCCAGTGCGGTACATCTACAACCCACTTGAGTATGCCTGGGACACTCATCGCTGTTACGTGGAAAAGTACTGTGGTGGAGGGCAGAGCATTCTTTTTTTGGGGATGAACCCTGGACCTTTCGGAATGGCTCAAACAGGTGTAAGAATTTGGTTATTGGCCCTCTTTAAAACATCATTCACTTGTGCATATCAATATGACTGTAAATAGTATGCTATACAGCCAAACAACAGTTTTTGAGCAAAAGCGACACATATTTGATAGTCTTTGTGGTTTCTGGTCTCAGGTCCCCTTTGGAGAGGTGACCTCTGTGCGTGATTGGTTGAAGATCACAGGAAAGGTGGGACATCCCCCCAATGAGCATCCAAAGCGACAAATCACAGGGCTGTCCTGTACTCACAAAGAAGTAAGCGGTGCCCGTTTCTGGGGCTTCTTCAGAAAACTGTGCGGGGAGCCAGCAATGTTCTTCCGCCACTGCTTTGTACATAACTTGTGCCCTCTCATCTTCATGAGTGCCTCTGGCAAGAACCTAACTCCTCCGGAGCTGCCTGCTGGAGAGCGTGACGCCCTGCTGGCACTGTGTGACACGGCCTTGTCCCATGCAGTGGAGGCGCTAGGCATCTCAATGGTGATTGGGGTTGGCAGAGTAGCAGAGCAGAGGGCCCGCAGAGCTCTCGCTGCAGCAGACATCCAGGTGCGCGTGGAGGGGATCATGCACCCTTCCCCCAGGAACCCGCTGGCCAATAAAGGCTGGGATGCAGTAGCCCAGGCTAAGCTAGCTGACCTCGGTGTCCTATCACTGCTGAGTAACACATAACCTCTGGTCATTCAGCCTCCTTGATAAATTATGTCATTCATCTGCAATGGATGGTGTGCTCATCTTACTGCTTGAGACTTGGATCTACTGTATTTATCTTTCAATGCCTTTCAATTCTGTAACCATTGCTGTCAAACAATATGACACCATCACTTCTAAATGGACAGTACTGTTATGTTGGCAGACAATGTCAAGCCATTTACTACATCATAATGGAAATACTCTTTTGGGAATTGAAAGCATACTTTACACCACTTTGTTGTGTGTATCCCTTCAGGAACTGTAATTTGTAGAGATACTGTGTACATTCTTTACACTGGTTGATTTAAATGTTTTAGTTTAACTGTGACGCTGTGTAAAATACCTGAGATTACGCTTATCTTGTTGGCATTATTGCAGCAACCTGTTTGTTTACCAGGCCTCTGCCTACTTCATGTACTAATGAGAACTTGTCTGTCATACAGTGTAGCCCCAGTATAGTAGATAGCATCTAACTTTGGCATATAAGTAGTTGATGCTTAAGTTTACATTGTCCCTGACCCATCTGCTGAGGTGTCTTTGTTTCCTCTCTGCAAGACCCACAAATTCTGCTTGGCACTGTACCACTACCACTCAGCAGATTGTTTTTGCTGCCATAGCACCCCCTTTTAAGCAAGGGTACCTGCGGACCACATCCTCTATGCTTTACTGTCAGTAACCTCAATCCATCCTGCGCCTTCATTTTTGTTTCACCAAGTTTGAAGTATTGACAAGTATGAAGAATACTTTTATGTAATTTTCCAGTATAATAACACTAATTGTATTGCTTGCATTATACAGTACATGTTGTTTTTTTTCCTCATCAGTGCTGAATAAATGTACATTGGTCTCATTCTAACATGTTTAATTATACAAGTGTACTGAGGTAACAAAACATTGTATTACTTATTTATTTATTATTTGTTTTCTAATGACAAACGTTAAGCATTTATACTCATGAGTCATTAATATATGAACACCTATGCACCCATTCTATGGAATCAGATCCAGGCATTGAGCAGCATAACACTTGCTGTTTGTCTTTGTTCTGGACAGTGAATAAATCATGGCATCTCCTATGGTAGGGTGCAGGTGTAAGAGAAGGCAGAAGATCTGTGTTTATTGACGGAGGAAGACTTGATGAGGAAAGGTGCAGAACGACCTCTATTACACAAACACACATGGACATCTAAAAACAAATACACACTCTTAAACACATGCACAGTGTTTGTACACCCTCCCTACTCCCTCTCTTCCTCAACTGAAATGCACCACTACAGAGCTGAGACAACAGCAGCAGCTCCCTAATGACTCCCATCCCTCTCTGTTCGTTGTCACATTATTAATTAGCACAATGAGCTTTTTCACGGAGACTGTGGATTAGAGCCCTGCAGTATAACGCATACACACAAACACAAGTACACACACACACGTCCCTGCAGTCCCTAGTGTGCTGTAGTATCGGAGCTGACAGACGGTCTGGGTGAAGTTCAGCTGCTCTCCTGGCTAAGCAGCTAAACAATACGATAAGAAAAGAAATGCAGTGGAACGTCATTGCATGTTTTGATGTTTTCAACAAGAATTTACAAAATATGATATTATATTTCCTCAAAGTAAATGATTTTAGGCTTATATTTATGGCTTAGGAATGAGATTCTGCTCTCAATGTAAGACCTGTCTTTTTTCAACTTTGTATTTGTGGCTTGCTTGTTGTTTATCAAATAAGAAGAATTGATTCATTTTGTGAGCATGCCTATCTATATGCCTATCTATTTATACTATTCTTAACTTCAAGACAATGGTGCAGGGTTGTTCTTACTTGACAGTGTGACCTCTTGGTGACCCCACTACCATGTGCAAAAGGACCATGAGGGAGCCTCTGCACCACAGCTAGCCTGTCAGAGCCATCGATACTGTGATGAATGAAGGAAGTGGTTATTAAACCAGAATTAGAGCAAGAGTGGGAAGAAGGGGTGATAAATAAAGGGGTGAGGTGCTCAGTAAGAGAGGATGAGAGGGGGATGTGGTGGTAGAGAAGGGAGAGTGTTTCTGTGGGTGTATGTTGGGGGGGTTGGTGCTATGGCACAACATCATCAACATCACTCTTTATTATTCTCCAGAGCTGCCCATCATACAAGGAGAGTGAGGGCACACGATGGCACACCTAACTGATAAACTCTACACAGTCCTCTCAACATGAGAAGGGGTTGCAGAGGGGGAGAAATGACAAGGCTGTGAGAAGGCTGAACCCAGAGATGCTAATGCCCCTTGTAACAACTATCTATCTGATGGGTCCAACTCTACTCAATTTCCTTATACCTGTACTGTAATGGTATTTCCACAATGTCATGAAGACTGGATTAATGTATTCTTTTTTTTTCATGCTTTGTAAATATTAAATTGTACACGAAATATTGTGCGCAAAACTGATTTGAATACTTCTCAGATTAAATATTCTTATTAGAAATTAATGTAATTAAGATTGTGTTGTGTATGTAATTATCTTAAGTGTTTTGCTTATCGTAAAACATTTTGTTTTAATAAGTCCAGTATGACTTCTATTTTTCATCAGTAGTCATTTTTTCTTCATGGCCAGAAAGCTCTATCAATCTTGGAGGGCGCTTCAACCGCAGGACGGTGGACACGCCATCCACAGATCATTCATAGAGACCAAGGATTTTAGTTACATCAGCCGAGGAATGGAACAGAGAGGGTTCACTGTGTGGTTACCACACATGCACACAGTTGTATGAAATTGATTTCTTATGCCATTGCTGTTTGTAGTGTGTGTCCAATAAATACAAAGGGAGACAGATGAATTGTCACTTCTCTCCACTGCACCGTCCTAATCACTACCCATATCTGCTACCCTCATCGTGACACTCCGTTTTATTAGTGGTTTATTTATTGATGCTGTAGTTAATGTCTTTGCTAATTTATTCCTGAGTTCGTCTTAATTATGCTTCGCTGGTCATTAGATGCAGTGAGAGAACACCGTGCACAGACCTCATTCTGGTTTGCACTCACTATCTATGGCCATTTTAGGACTATCAACCCCAACCAAACAGCTTTACTGACTGTGAATCTAATGTCACATTATACATTTTTGTTTGTACAAGTCTCTGTAAATAGCGACATGTGTTCAGCCTGTAAAGGAGTAAACATTCCTTTCATATGAATATGTATTAACTAAACTTAAAACATGATCAGAGACTTGGTAATGTACTGGAGGCAACCTTTCTGTCTTGACATCAGACACTGTGGTTTCTGTTTTTCATCGGTATGTTTTGCTCTTTTTACCTCTGAGACTGAGGCAACACTGACAAATTATCTCTCTGAGTTTACTGATGATATTTTTGAAGGAGTCTGTTTTCTTTTATTCATTTGTTCTGAGTGATGAACTGTCTCCCTTATAGAACCCTTATAAATGGCTGACCTACAATGTTATACTTTTGATTAGGTTGATGGATGAGAAATGGTTGAGGTAAGGAGGAGACAGTGAGTCAATTTATGAAATGGCTATTGTTCAATTATATTTTTCATAGAAAACACGCAAGAGGTAGCAATCAAATTGGCTTTTTACTAACATCTGCAGTAAAAAAAAAAAAAGTGATGTGAAGGGCGAGGATATCCCATTGGGTGGACAAGATACTTATCCTGATTCTTAAGCACAAATTCGATAACATTGTGCACTACGTTATATCTCATCGTTGAGTCTTGCAAGAGTTGTGCTTAAATTGGCTGCGTCAAGAGAAGGATGACTTGCCCCAATCAGTGGCGTCGAAAATAGGCTACAACAAAACCAAAAGCTTTGTTTCGCCCATAAGACTATCTCTGTGCAAACACACATGTTAGGTCCAGGGCTGGAATGGGACAAAAAAGATGACCCTGGCATTTTTGCTCAGACTGGCCCACCACAACCGGTCGTATAGAAAATAAACCATCGGGCCACAGTGTAGCAGTCCAGGCCTGGTTAGGTCTACCAGACCTATAAATCCTACGAAGAAGTATAAGCTTAAGCAGGAAATATTGTTGCTTCAGGGCACAGAAAATATCACAAAAACACTATGGCTTTGGAAGTACCCTCCTTGTGTTTGATCCATAAGCATACTTTGCAGGAAAAAAACAGGGTTAGGTTTAAGAGAAAGGTACCATACACGCATGCACATGCTTTAACGAAATGACGTAGACGTGCTTTAACGTGGACCAGAGGAGATTTAAAGTCTCTCCTCGCAGCTTCGATGCATGGCTTCATTCATTTTCATTTGGCCTGAAAATGAAAGATCCAGTCAGTCAACACTGAGGATAAACCACGCCGGATCTCTGTTCCTGTGGCTTTATTTCAGCTGCCTTATGAAGGTCATAATATTAAAATGACTGATGTGGTCCTATAAGTTGATAAAGTGCTCTCCTCAAACGATTAATAAAATGTTTAGATTTTGGATCAATGAACTAATGTAACAAGACAGTCATTACTCCTGTACTTCTGCAACATTGATTATTCTGAATCTAAACCAGTGTCTCAAATCGTAGGCCTATTTGCCTATAAAGCTTATACACATTTCACTTCGAGCCAATCCATAAGCTTCTACTGATATATCTGCTTTACGTTAACAATAATAACCTCGAAACCTCGGGACACTGTAGCGATGTAAACAATGCTGTTGCTGATAGTAGATAATAATAACATTGTCGTTATGATAACCGGAGGAACAATGGGTAGGCTATTGTGATTATGTTACTATAATTTACTATTTGTCTTCTTACACCTTTGTGTTGTGCATGCATGGGTGTTGTGTGTATGTGTAGTCTAGCTGTTCACACGTTTCGTTCATTTCTGAGTTCAAATGAAGGGCAGGCTACACTTCACATTACATGGATCATAAATCATTTAATTTACCACATTACATAGTAGCCATACACACCAATTAAAGAGAGTTAAAAAGTGAATTTGGATAATGTTTGTAGTTAGTGTTAACCTACATCTTGATGACCAGGTCAACATTGTCCCATGGGAGTCTGAGGTCAAGAGGTCGAAGTTGAACCACGGAGCAAGTATGCCTAACATCAGGCTCTTTAGGATACACTTAACCCAAGGCTGGACGAAAAATGAAACTACACAATATTTCTATGGATTCAAAAAACCCTTTTTTTAGATGCCAACACGTTCGAAACTTACTTAGGATGTTCCCTAACGTAATTAATTAAACTATGATTTCTGTAGGTCCATATCTTTTGTGAATCAATTTCTGTTTAACGAACTAAAAGTCCGATATAACACGGGTTCCTGTCGAGAAAGACTTACTTAAAAATAAAACGCATGTCTGTCTTTTATGTCGTCATGAGCTCTTTTAGCACCCTTCACACCATTTGAAGGTATAATAAACGTAGACTTTTTATTTGTAAAAGTCAACTGTAAATTGTTGCTTCCAAAGACCCCACGTCTTTGAAGGCCTACCAGAACAGAACCGCTCTGTTTCCTTAGACGGTCATCCGTGTGTAGGCCACTATTAAGCCGTCTGTAATTTGATCCATAGTCTTGGCACTGACGTCTCTGTTGGAATGACATTGCAGTGGAAAAACCTCACCGCAATTTAGTGGATTAACAGGATCGGCGAAGTCAAAGGTGTCGTAGAAGTGCATCAGTATCAGCAAGAGTCAAGCTTTTCTTAATTCCTAATTTTTTGTTACCGTAAACCCTCTCAAACGCACATTGTCTTAATTTAGTTATTGTGATGTGTGGAGAATTGATCCAAATTGGACATTAAGCGAGTGGTGCACGATATCCAGAACATTTCCAACGGTAAGAAAAACCCTTGTTAACTTGTTGCACAATGACTTGATGACTTGATGAATTATTGATCTACATGTCCTAGTAACAGTATTCTGAGTTGAAGAATGTATAGGTCATTTTCATGAAAACAGGGTTTTATCTTAAAATCGAACGAAATAAAGGTTAAATAAAAATGAACCAGTCAAGCTAAATTATTTTTGACACTCTATTTTGGCCACTCTAAGACAGGATCATCTACAAATTGTTGAAGTTAAGCTGAGTAAAATAAATAATGTATTTGATCAAAGTTACAATTGCTATATTTAGCCTAGTTGTCAATCAAACGAGAGAAACAGCAAACTGAACTAATACAGTAAGTTGCTTGCATTTCATATGGAAATCACAGTACCCATAATAGGTCTTTGGCTGATTCAAATGTTTCTTTTTCAACAATTGAAGCATATAGGAGTTGATGAGGCAGTGTTTAAAAATAATTCATAGAAAAGTTTTGAATTCTGTACATTTTAATACACTTGATTCATACCTATGAAAATACAGAATGACGTGCACAGTTAGAATGACATGTTTTTAATGTTCCAATGGTTGGATATTTGCCTTCAACATAATATGTAATTTAGATAATTTCATACCTCAGTAATTCATACCACTTACGAACACTAGGTAATTTTTTTTTCATGTAGTGTTAATGCAAATACCATGCAGCTTTTCCAGCTCAAGGATGGCATGTCTTGGCTGTACACATAGCATCAGACCGTAAACAGAGGTGGAATTCTATTGACACCTGAGTATGTAGCTTTTTGATCCTCCTTCTACCCCTTTGTAGATACTAACAGGCTATATGCAATAGTACAGGTTTTGAAAGATCACAAAATAAATCCTACACGTATTTGTATTCACTTTCAATTCGCTCACATTTCATGTTGTAATAAACCAACCGTGACAGTTGTTCATACTGCTCATTGCTACAAACTCAGCATAGCAGCATGCCTCAAATGCTGTTGAGAGACATCTAATTCGTCGATTAGGAGACAGCTGGAGACAAACACATTGTAAATATAGATACAAAAATAATGATAAAAAGGACATTTTTAACCAACTGCCATAACCCTTGTGTATGGGTTTCTGTCAATTGTGATTTTTATAGGGTTTAATTTGTTTCTCTTAATTTAAAAGATGTGTGATGAGAAATAATCCAGACAATGTAAAAAATATTGACAATTCTGTCTTTATCCAACAGGTCGGATGTTGTGTTGATGATAGCCTCCAGGTTGTGAAATACATGGATTTGTCTCTGTGTGGGATTATCCTCTTCATGTCTTGAGCAAACAATTCATAAACCCTCACAAATTGTATATTGTGTACTTTTTGTAAGAAAAAAAAAAATATATATATATATATATATATATTTAATGGATCTGTTCAACAGAAATACTGTATTTCAATTTGGTTGTGTTTATTTTCTGTGTACTTTCAAACAGCTTGTTTTCCTTTTTGTATTGCCAATATGAAAACTGATAATCAAAAAATACAATTAAAATTGATTTACGATTCTATTATCGTACAAAATAATGTACCATTACTATAAGTTTCACCATGAGCATCCTTATCATGAGAACCATTGCTCTCCATTTTGCAAGGTCTGTGTGCATTGCGTTTCAGAAGGCCATTTTAGGGAGATTTGATATACATTTGCAAATGATCAGCAATATGCACTGCATGGGTACAACACAGAGGCACATCTTTGGTCCCAGCTGGGCGGGCTAATGGAATCCTAGAGGCTGCGATCAATAGCTCACTCCTCACATTTGCATGATAAGCAGATCTGTCTCAGTGACAGCTCTTGGGTTCGTTCAGGGTTCACATGCCTCCCCACTCCTGTTTCTCCCGCCTGGAGCTCAATAAATAAATCTCGGTAGCTTTTTCAGTTTACCATCTGAATTTTAATTCACTCACAGTCGATCGCGGCACTGCCTCACAGAGGAAATGGTGTTTGTTTGTAATCGTCTGCATCCAGAGCAGCAGGGGAAAATGTGTCCTTCCTTCCTTGTCCTTCCCATTTGTGTTTAATTAACTGAGCACTGCATCACTTGAAAGCAGAATGGTATCTCACAAAGCCGCAAGTACACATGCATGCATGCATTCCCATATACACCTACACCTTCTAAGGCTAGATACATTATATTATTTGGTTAAATTCATTCAGCTCATTTAAATGTAACGATACAATTGATTACTATTCAGTATGAAATGGGACCATAAATCATTCCCACTGTCTGTACAAAATCGACTATGTGTATGCCTGTGTGTATACATGTATTTACATCTTATCCTCGTTTGGAGGTTATCCTTATCAAAGTGGAGTGACATCAGGACAAGCAAGTATTTGGTATGCAGAAAAAAACTTCAGACTGACCACAAACTAGCAGATCTAGGCCACTGTAAGTTACTTCAGAGGTTTGAGTAACCATTTGTTTACATTACACTTAAATCGTCGTCTCATGATGTTGTGAAGATGTCGTCTTATGTCTTGATTAACCTTGACGCATAGCTTTGCAATTTCCCCTAAGAACACTACATTTGTAGCGTAACTGCTGAGTTGATGTCAAACTAAATAACAATCACCTTGGAGTTTCAAAATGGGCTAAGATCATACAAGGAGGTCATGGTCATGAGCGTCACTTGAAGAGGCTTCTCTGTGTAGTCCCTTAGCTCCTTATCACCCTGACAAGGCCCTTGAAGATTATGCAGGACCTCACAGTCTCCTGTTTGACCCCAGAGCAGCACCAGGCGTCATTATTTGTTCATCTCTCGACCCTGGGAACTCTAGGGAGGACAAACAGATGACAGATGACTATTATCACTGGTAGAAAGTTGAGCAAGTGCTTGTTGAGATAATGATTGGTTTAAATCTGAGCCTTCATTACACCAACACATACCCCTTAGTATGCCTTTCAGTATTAGTGAGTTTATGTCGAATTGTCTCATTTGAGCGCCAAGTAGGGAGGTCAAGAAGAAAAAAATGGAGATCAGAACCGTGGCATGCCAATGTTTTAACTTGGTCTCAGGCAAATTACCAATATTCCATACCAATAATAATATAAGTGGCAACTTTGGAAAGCCATTTGGAGTAATGCCAAAATTAAACAGAAAATCGTGAGCAAAAGCCAAATCTGATTCTTCCCTAACAACAACTGATCACTTTTACACTCTTGACACCTTGTGACAACAAAGGTTTGATAACAAAGGTGTCACATAAAAAACAGGTACAAGTGAACTAGTCCTCCCAAGAAATGCACCAAATCTTGAAAGTAGTAGCAGAAATCAGGAGTCTCTGTTTTACCCTGCAACAAAAAGAGAGTAGAGAAGATTTAGGATTCACTTGAAACAATGGTACCCCAGCCCCTCCCCTAACATCTTAATATGCAAAGGTTTTGTCCTGGCATAATGGTTCGTATTAGGATTCTTCTAATGAGAAGAAACCTATTGTTATTGTTGACTTCACTATTAGGGTTCCTCCGGTAGGATTCAACATTCCCCAGTGAACCGGTTATGGCAATGGATCAGAACACTACTTAGGGTAAAAAAAGAAAAAGGTTAGTTTCTGCATGGATAACAGGGAGTGTGAAAGAGGGTCCAGGGGCTTGTTGATGAGGATAGCTGCACGTGGGAAGAAACTATGCTTGCCTCTTCAGGTTTTGGTGCTGGTAGACAACAGCCTGCTGCCAGAGGAGAGTGGCCAAAGAGGTTATGTCTAGGGAGGCATGGGTTGACCACAATTTTCCTGCCTGCCTCAGGGCCCTGGGAGAGTACAGGTCTTGGAGGGATGGCAGGTTGCAGCTGATCACCCTCTCCACAGAGCAAATGATACACTGCAGTTTGCCCTTGTTGTTGGTAATGGCAGCAACATCAAGTAGGGAGTCACATAGGGTGATTGAGGTGGGTGGAAATGTATAATTTCAGTTCACAATCAATTCTATTGTCTTCAGAGCATTGAGCTACAAGTTAATTTGGATGCAACGGGACACCAGATGGTCAGTGTCCCACCTGTAGGCTAATTCATCCACACCAGAGATGAAGAATGGGTGGCGGAAGAAGGTGTTTTGTACAAACTTCACTGAGCTTGACTGACTGGAGGTGCAACTGTTAGCACACAGGGAGAAGAGTACATTCTTGAGGTGCAAAGGAGTGTTTCACCAGCAGAGCTAAGACTGTGTTAAAGGCAAAGCTGAAATCCACAACAAATATTCAGGAGTTGGTTGTTGTGCAACTTACAGCAAGTACAAGGACATTACCCCTGAGGCAAGTATGGTGAAGTCCCTTGTCCATACAAGGACACAACGTCATGTTGCCACAGCCGGGAATCGCGCCTTAACCGCTGAGCCACCTGACTCCTCCTAATACAATGAATCTGGACTTGCGATTCTGAGAGGAACTTTTGTCAGACTAACAAAACAGTCATTAATCAGCAAACAGAGGAAGCACTTGTTTGTCAAGTGTCATTGGGAGTTTCCTGTAGTACACCCTATATATTTTACACTGATTGATAGTATTGGAGGTAAGAACCTTGTTACAGGAATGTTCTCCACTTGTTCCTGCTACCACATTTGCATAATTACAATCTGAATTGGATTGGATTTGGATATTTTGGTATAGCTAAGTAATATGGAGCATTAAACCCAGTGGTTTACCCTTTTAAATATTTAAAAGGTAATACGTTTGATCTCTAATCGTTTCATCCTTTTATTTGAGGTTGTGTTTAATTTCAGAGCTGTAAAGTGAATTCTTACAAAGTTAATACCAGCAACATAAACGTATTGCTACATTATGCTCGGATCTATCAACAAAGTATATTCTTAAACAATTATAGGTTTCTTTATTTGCAATTCTAACTCATTAAATTGGTAGAAAGGGTTTTTCCATTTATGTTCCATCATGTTGTACTGTAAAGATTGAGCATCATTAATTGTCTTTATGTATTTCTTCCTCCACATCACATGGCTAAGATTAATAGGTAAGTGACAGTAATAACTGAATTAGAATGGTACAGCGTGATGTGCAGAGTGCACAGTTGGCATTTGCTACTGTCACAAACAGGGGCCATCGGCAGGCCAACTCTACCATTAAGCCTGAAGCTCTGACTGTTTGGGTGATGGATGATAATGCAGTGGGGTATGTACAATAACAGCCTCTGCATAGAGCCTACCATGAGAGAGAGAGAAACCATGAGAAAAAGGCACAGAAAGAGAGAGACACTCACACACACAGAGAGAGAAACAGAGAGAGGGAGAAAAATAAATAATGTGTAAAATTAGAACATAGAGTACAGTAACAAAAAAAGAAGACAGAATAACAATGTGATCATGGATATTCTTTTTCATTTTTAACCATGACTTTTTAAAATAAAGGAAAGATGGCACACAGAGGCTATTAGTAATCATAATATTTATTTAGCATAGCATTTTTACACATGTAAACATCCATTTCTGATATCTTCTTTTGCATTCAAATGTCACATTATGGTTCAAATAAAGCAACAAATCGAAGGTGTTTGTTGGTTGGAGTTGGGTTAAATGAGAGGTTTTTGGTTGATGTCACCAATACCAAAAATGTATCAAACTGTACTACTTGTACCCTGTGTAATTCTACGAATTATGTTTTAAACGTATGCATAGTGGTTACATGTGGTATAATGACAATATAAATGCTGTGTTTGTGAATACAATCATTGTAGCCATCATCTGTAATTTAAAATGTGATTCCCAACGCCCAAATTCTCAAGAGACAACATGACAATTATGGTTGCATGACCAGCCTCTAAATTTAGTTTCTTGTCAGGTGAAATTGGTTCTCTGACAAATTTCTCAAGACAGTCTGGTCAAGAGGAGCCCTCAAGTAAAATTCCTCACAGGTTCCAAGTGTACAAGTGATGTGGTGGCCATTGAAAGGGGATGAAAATGGTCTGTCTCTCAGACCAGCCTTTCTTCACTGATGTGCCTGGAAAAAGACATGAAGAGAACAGACTTGTAAGTTAGCTGGAACCAGAAAATTAATGCAGGACAGATGAAGAACCCAGTTTTTTAGTGATCTCATCATTTCCATATTGCTTTCTTCCCAACAATATGAACGTTGATTCGTTAGTTTGTCTCCCCCCCCCCCCCCCCCCTTTGATACATAGGCCAGATTGTCTGAATACACAATCTTTTTTAGTAATGAAACTAATGTCACAAGAACACCTTGGGCTTGGTATGATATGTCACAGGGATATTATTTTCAACTTTTTTATATTAACTGAAGCCATGTTAGGGTTAGTCTTATCTGGACCACTTTTGTATGGATTTATGGTGGGACTACTTAACTCATTTACCATTTAGCCTCCTTGGCAATTCAACCACAAATGAAGTCACTGTTCTAATGCTTATTTCAGCACAACAAAACAAACGTATTTATTGCATCGTAGTGCCTTAAAGAGCCAGCAACCTCTGGTGGTACTATCCTTCCCTCGCCATGCACAAGCATACTTTCCCGGTGAACTTTGTGTGAACCTCGATGGCGACATCAATCATCTTTACTGCCGTCTCCCAGCGCCTTGAGTTCCCTCAGCCTGTACCATGTCTCTATACCGTTTCATGAATATTGTCTGTAAACATAACTAGGCCATATGTAGGCTACTATTTTTGGGGGATAGTCCTACATTAAGTCACATGATCACATTGCCCGTTGGAAAGAGCCACTCTAGGTATTGGAGAGGATTTTAAGACGAACAAATGGACAAGACTGTGAATATAACCATGCATACAAATGGTGCTGTTTCGGAGCAGACGGAGTAAGATTAATGAGTCCATCGCGGTCTATTGGAGTATGCCTAAACAATGCAGCACAGAAGGAGGAAAAAAGCGTGGAATTAACGAGCAACTATCAGATTTTTATAATGGAAACTTTAATACTATAATATGTTCAAATAGGCTATAAAAGGTCAAATCCAATAGTAATGTGTCTTTTCAATTAAATAGGCACATTCAGGTATGCTATGTGTTTGTGTGTGGCTATACCAACTTGATAGGTGCGTGTTGGGAAAAATAATTCCCAAATTTTACAGAATTTTTGATAACACTGGTGTATCTGTGTCAGTTTAAACAATCCTACAATTAAGGTAAACAATTCCTAATCATAATTGTTTCTTCTATTGTAGGCTAAACTGCGCCTAATTTGAAGTTTGACTTGTAACAGCAATTTAGGCCTATTTCACCTCCCAAACACTAAACGTAACAAACGGTAGGCTACAGTTAAGTTAAAAATCGAGATACATATACACCCTTTTCCCACCATAGGCTTAAGTCATCTCATTAACCTATAGGTTTACCATTGTATAAGTACACTACGTTATAAATATATTATATCTAGTCTACAAATTGCATTGAAGGAGCACCTGGCCTGCATCCAGAGGCATTGAGTGCAATTTGATTATTTAATTTCACACAAAAATTACGTTTTAATTTAATTTTAAGATATACATACATATTTTATATCTAGAGGATTTTAAACTTAGCAAAAAATGGTCCTGTTCATGTATACTTGTTGACATAGTAGTCTAAATTGTATAAACTTCATGAGTGAATTTCGACTACACAGTATTAATTTGGGCTATAAAACAAGTTTTTTTAATAAATGAAAATCTACTCATATGTGTGGTCAAGCCTTCTTGATGCCATTAAATATTTTTCTTAACTTCCTAAAATGATGCATTAGGACACCGGGCCCAGATCATTTGTTTGAGGCGTGCATCTTCACCTTGTATCATTTGGTACATGCATATTATCATGATACGATATTATATTTTAACGTTCTAAATTTTGAAACTGTTGTCGAAATTACTACACACACACTCCGACATCCGGGTGAACGACCTTTTATTGGAGAAGGAAACTGTTGCATTCCGGAATTTGAATAATAACAACAGATAGGTTTGATTTATAACAGCACAACTGAGACACCAGTATGACCTCTATTTCAACTCTGGATGCTGCAGTAATGATGCACACGCAGTAGTTGTAGGGGATAGTCTTCACATTGCAAATGTGGGCACTTAAAAACTTCAAACAAATAGGCCAACGTCAAAAACCAAGTGGAATATGAGAAAGTCTGTACAGTTCCAAAACATTAAATTGTCTTGAAACACTTGTGATTGGCTTATGAGACTATCTGATAAAACAATTAACCAGTTTCTGAAAAACTGATTTTAGAACACTATTTTAACTTTATTAACTTTCATTTCTCAACAGAGCCAAATTAGCTATATGTATTCTAATGCAATGAGGAAAGAAAATTACTAAGTTTGCCAATGTAAAAAAATACTGTAGACTTATTTTCACTGTCCTGTTAAGTGTTATTGAGTTTCGTAAGTAGGGTCATGACCTCTTTGGTTGCCAGGCACAAATTCACAAGTAAACATGTCATTGGGTCTTTAAATATTTATCCTTACTCCGTACACCAAGTCAATTCCAAAACTTCTCGTCATAGTACCATCCTAGGTTATTTTGCTGGTGTTCCACATACGCCATCAAACCAAGGTGAAACAAACAAAAATAAAGAGGCTGACTGACTTCGGTTTACAGATTTCTCCAAACTGAAGACACGTATTGAAACTAATTGTAAGCAGATCTGAAAAGTGCCTACAGTAACCTTAATCTTAAAGCATCAAAGTAGGGAATACAATGCATGTTCCCCTTATAGAGGGAATTCATAACAGCTATTGAGTCACCTCTCTCGGTCACATGTGGTATGATTAAGAAACGCCTAATATTGCAGGCCACAAAATAAACTAGAGGCATTTTCACTATGTTTTATTGTTATTGCTAGTAACAGTCCCAGAATCACATTCAATCACCAACACAGAGAAACACGCACATGCACGCGTGCACACATTGCTATTCCAATTAGGAATTGTTGACGTAAATAGGCTACTTTACCAAAAATAGGCTACTGAAATTGCTATCTATAGTAGTTCGACCAATTTATGACATCCCAACAAACAAAAGAACACTTCCAGAGCCCCCCAGCCCCCCGGCTCCCCATTCACACACACACACACACACACACACACACACACACACACACACACACACACACACACACACGTTTCTAGGATACAAATGCCATGACTGGCCATACTGTCAGACTTCCCGGTCTGAAACGAAGGTCTTTGCAAACAAAACGTGACCCCTTACTGAACCCGTGCCTTTTAATAACCGCTCTGCAGAATATAGCCAACCTTTTTAGTCGCAAGGGAGACTTGCCTTTGTGGGAAGGAGATCATTGCAAGACTGCATTTATGCACAAATGATGCCATAGGCATTAATTTCTCAACAGAACTTAGATGAGAGTTGTGCATAGCGGTGGACATCTGGAGGGTTTCGTTCCCTACATACAAAAGTAATGATCAGTCCGGCTCTCTCTCCATTTCTCTATTGTACAATGGGATTAACCTAAAATGTTGGACATGAGTTTCCTTGGTAATTAGATATTGTTTGGGTTCAAATGGGTTTGGGTTTTCTTATCTTATCTTAAATGTATCATTTCAATCAGTCGTTTTGTTTTAGGTCTGTACAGTATTGTGCTAAACCATCCTTGATAATGTGAGAAAAACGGTCTCACCCGAAATAGTGAGAAATACCAGACCTATCTCGCAGTGTCCTCTGAAAAAATCTCTGTCCTCTTAAGGCAGGCCTAATGCTGCAATAAGGAAGTTTTCCATTAAGATTTCAGGTGACAATGGCAAGGTTCTGCTAGGCAACATATTGTTTGTAAAGGGCATGTCCATGAATTACTTTGTGTAAAGTCTACTAATATAGAAAAAATACGACTCAAATATCTTCTGAACTATTTTGACACTCACTTTTTATTGGAGAATAAAATGATCACAAACATACGTTTGCTGTATTTTACAATGGATACTTTAATAAATAGTTAATAAACCACAAATCTACAGCCACAAAACACTAACAAGACTGGCCAGTTTTGGGGATGAAAATTACAATTATTTTCATTTAATAAATCAAATTATTGTTCACAGAGGAACGACAGACGTCAACGTATTCTGCCACAGGCGAACACTTTGATTTAACATATAACTAATCATAGCCTTCAAACCACTAAACCAGACCAAATCAACAACACAATAAATTAAAACCCTGATAACCGTATAAATATATTTATATTCACAGTAGCCTAACATAGGATATTCCATGCTCACATGCATGTAGCCTAACCGTGGATTGAGAAGCTTAATGACAACACGAGGAACAATAAAAATACAATAAAATTATATACTCTACAAATAATATGTTCCCTCATTCATAGGCTATTATTTGTGTCTATAACGGTGTGATATCCTGCTCTCGTTCGACAACAGGCACTCGAGTGTGTTCCTCCGAGGCTGGCAGGGTATGAGCAACACCATGCGGGAGAGTGCTGGCTGATGAAGCTGTGTTGGTACCAGAGGTTGCCCCTGTGTTCGAAGAGGATCTCACTTTAGTGTTGGGAAGCCTATGATCTTTTTTCCACTTCATCCTGCGGTTCTGAAACCAAATTTTTATCTGCCGTTCCGAAAGAACCAGAGTGTGAGCAATCTCAATTCGTCTTCGCCGAGTTAGGTAGCGATTATAGTGGAACTCCTTCTCCAATTCTAAGACTTGCTGGCGTGTATATGCAGTCCTGGACCGCTTGGCGTCAGATCCATTGTAACTGGGATTCACTGAGAGATTTAAAAAAAATGAAAGGAAAAAGAGAAAAACGAAAGGAAAATTACAGAATAAATGTGAATCGTGAATTATTCAAGAAACTGCAAGAAAGATGTGTGGAGCATTTAGTGGTGTACCTGACCTTCTCAGACTCAGGTGCAATTTAACAGCAGAAAACAATGTTGTATTTAAATCGAACATTACTAACATACTGAAATTCCTCAACCCTCCTTCTCTGTTTCTTGTTTCACTCTGACACAAGCATAACAGAAAAAAACACATGGCAAAACGACTGTCCAGACAGTGCCTCCGCTGTAAAATTTATGGCGGGTGTAATTGCCAATGCTGACTCGTAAATCCGCCTCATATGTGCAGTTTCAAAGTGGCCCCTCTCATAACGTACGAAGCAGGAGTCGACTATGGGCTGGCGGTCTAAAATAAGAGTAGGAATACAAGTCAAATAGAGACAAGGCAGACCCAGAGAAGAAAATAATAACACATCTTGCCTACCGGTATTGACGTGGATTTTCTTCATCCATGGGTAAACTACGGGCTGCTTAGTAGAAGCTGAGCTGGTGGGATGCTCCGGTGTATCTTGAATACATGTAGGCGGCGCAGTCGGTGGGGTTGTAGGGGATGTGGGTATCGGTGGAGGGGGTTCGTGGGGAGCTGCTTGCCCTTTCCCGGCAAGTAGATCCCTTGTATGCGTGAGGCCATGCCCGGTCTGGGGCTCAGGCTCGGGTATGCTTACACAGTTATACGGGCGCTCCTGGTAGGTCACACGCGAAGGGTACAACTCTTGGTGGTGATGCTGGTAGCCAGTACCTCTTGTGCGGCTGTAGTATTCAGGGCTGTTTTCAGGAATGTAGCTATTTTGAGAATATTCCTCACAAGGAGGAAATTTCGGATCGATGTAGTTAGAGTCCATCAAATACGAGCTCATGATCATTAATTTCTGGAGTGCAAAATAAATTTTCTACCTTTGTCGTTTTTCTGATACATAAAGCCCTCCTACTATAACGCGACCCTGTAAAGTTAGTTCAACCACGTGACACTGAAACCCAATGGCAGCCTGTGATGTAGTTCCCGGATAAGGAACCAAATATTTATACAAATCGTTTTCTGTTCATTGTGTGAAAGATAGTGGACACCTATATTACGATAATCTTGAAGGGACTGAATAAAGTAGAATGAGTGTTTGGGATTATTGACAAAATCAGGATCGCGAAAATGTATTACAAAACTAACCATAACGCCTATTATTTACCTGACTCGAAAAAAATGCTACCAAAGAAGGCTATCAGACGATTAGAAAGCCTAAGCTTCAACGGAAGGATGTGATTGAACGGCTATTATAACACATGGGGAAATAAATAACACACCAACTAGGCTAATTGTTTTGCCAACAATGTTTGTGTCTTTGAGGATTGGCACATATATGACGCGGTCATCCACACGTGTGCGTATTCAAATTTGGCAAACCTAGTAAATTAACCATGCACATCACTTCTAGGCCATCAGACAAAGGCAAAAAGAACTCCATACGAGCAGTTTATTGATAGGCTACCTGATATCAATCGGTGATTAGAACGTACTGACAAGCTAGGCTATCTAATGTAAATAGCCAATGTAGCCTTATGATTATCCAAGCACGCTGTCGTAGCCTATGGCCAGTTAGCTAATTGTGACATGGTGCAATATGCATTATATGCATTTTATGAACTGCCACTTCTAAATCCAAAGATTGTGGTTAGAGACTAAATGTACATGACATTGGGCCTGACTTGTTACACTTTCCAGTCAGATCAGAAAGACTGATGTGCATGAGCTGCACCCATAGGTTAACTGAAATAGGCATCCTTTATGCCTGGGTTCTTATCCGTTGTAAATAAAAACGACACATAAAAGTTGTACCAAAAGTTGCCAAGCTTCCACATGACCGCCTATAGCGGTTTTGAGGGACCTTGGGTGAACATTAACTTTTTTTAGGTCGTCACAAGCATTAAATCATTCGCCCACATGATCACAAGCTATCTAACATGAGATGGACATTATATTTTTGCTAGTTGTTTCCCCCTTTATCTTGTGCATGGAGTCCTGACGCAAAATATTAACTTCGAATGGTTCTGGAACAGATTTTCAGAAGCCAAGTATGTAAGAATGTAATCGCCCAATCGATCATTTGAGTTTGACTAACGCGAATTCAGTAAACCAGGGTGTATACAGTCGACAAAGTCAAAGAATAGCCAGCTGTAATGAATTTAACTATAATTAAGAAAAGGTTTTGCTGACGCCTTGCGTTTTTATATGTTAGTTAGCTTAGTTTACAGAATACCAAGTGCCTAAATAGGTTTGCACACCTGCTCACAAACAAATGGATCTGGATCTAGAGGGCAGTCCCCCTCCCGGTTGGCCCATAGCATCCATAAACGACAGCTTTTAAAAAATAAGCCTATCTAAAAATGTCACGTATCGGCCAGAATTAATTTATTTGTACAAATTGTCTGAAACTTGCTTAATTACGCATCTTAATTTTTTCTTGATTCTTACGAATATAATTACATTTAGAAACCCCTTTCTAGCCCTATTAATATTTATCTATGAATCATGAATAGGGCCAGAAGTGTGTACTATATCTGATCATTGCCCTGAATGTAACCTTGCGGGATAACCACCAACCCCCCACCACCCCCTCCCCCCTCCCCGTTACTAGAGAAACAAGTAACAAAGCAGCCACGTGACAGTGGAGATGAAAAATAACGTTCCATTATATTCGAGGGTTTATTGTGTTCGTTATTACCATATTGACCGCAAATTAACCCACAAAAAAAGATATGTGAACACTGAACACGCTAGTGTTCTGTGCTATAGGCCTAGCTTTTTCCTTTAATCTCCGTTTACGATGCTAATCTAATTGCATCCCTTCTCAGAATATGTATTCTTATGAATCATCACCTGTTGTCAATTGAGTATTAATACAGATCTGAAAACTGTCATACACTAGCAAAATGTGTTTACTTTGAGCAATGTATGGTTTGGCTGGCATGCTGTTCTAACGGTTCAAAGAGTGGTCTGTTCGACTTGTCCTGTTTGATGAGGGAAATTATCATCAGAATTCATCCTTGGCAGTTTGCAAAAGGTTTTTACACAAAATGAGAAGAAAATGTTGAGCAACTCTTTGGCTTAGAAAGAGTTGAAAAAACTTACATTCTATCACCTCCTTCTCTGTCTGTTGCCCTCCTTGTTGACCCCGAGGTCATTCATTGAACTGATCATACTGATCAGCACTGATCATACCAACCTCAAGTCAATGAATTCATGAATATCATATAATTATAATTTTTCTCGATGACTGCAGACACAATCTAGTGTAACAAATAGATTCAAACAGTCCATTTCAATATGAAAACGACCATAAGTCTCTTCACTTTCTCTTGCTCATGCTGTAAATGAAGGAGAACGACATTCCAACACAAACTTAACACCCTTTCTTGTGTTTGTCCAGGATAGGTCCATAATGATACAGTGCATGGGTGGTTATGGCGTCCGACTAGTGATCAAACGATCCTCAGTTCGATTTCCGGCTAAGGCAACATGACGTTGTGTCCTTGGGTAAGGCACGTCACCGTACTTGCCTCGGGGAATGTCACTGTATGTGCTGTATGTCGCTCTGGATAAGAGCATCTGCTAAATGTAAATGCGTGTGCGTTTATTTAGCTGTTGCCAGTCAGTAGGCCGTCATACCAATCGGTACGAAGCATGTCTGTCAAAACTTGAATAGGTCCACACTGTCTGCAGCCTAGGTGTATGCAGACCATGTACAGCAAATGCTCAAACCGAAACACAATCAAGATGTGATATAAAAACAGTATCTTGTGCGGAATTTGCCCCCCTCACACACAAACACACCCACACCAACAGGGAGCCAAACGCCCATACCGGAATAACCTCTCCAACTGTTCCCTTCCTAACCTTCACGCTATACAGGCCATATTTAAGTGAAGCCTAATCTGAGATGACGAGAAAAACTGCCACGTTAAGAGGCTGAGAGCATTAGCGCCAATTCACCAAGGCATTTCTCAGGCTAATATTGCATTACAATATTAATTAAGCCCCCCTGGGTGCAACAAAGGGCAGGTGTCTATTTCATTACATGCAAAGGAAACAAGATTATTAACTTACTGTACCGTCTGGGAACCATTTGCTTGAGTCAAAGAAGAGTGCTGATCGTTGGGGGCAAGATAATCCTCACTAAACGCCTCATACGCCTCCATCCACTCAGATAACGATTCCCAACAGCTGGGATTCACGACATAAGATTATATATGATGTAAATACATTGAGAGGCAGGTTTGTCAGCTCTCCCAAACCATAAAACTTAGTTTAATGGCATCACGTGTTTCCCACGAGCCACTCAGGGTCAGAGCTGTAGGCCCTTTTGCAAATACAACCTCGTAAAGTTTTAACCACGAAAAGGGACAGACCGAAACAAAAATTACCCTATATGCAACTCAAAAGCATTCAGAGAACATGTCAGTCAGACAGACAAAGAACTAATACCACGATAACAAGAAGGTGAGTAAGCTACACTGATCAAATATCATTGTGTTTGGGATGGAAAGTTTGGAAACTTAAAGTAGATATATAAACGCGTAGTGTGCTGTGTGTAACATATTCAGGACTGGATGATAGGATGTTATTGCATGGGATGTTATTGCATCTGTATGTCACTGCATCATATGTGTCAGGGTCCAGATCATTCGGGGTTTCTCGAAGCGTCCTTTACTTTTTAAGAATATCACGATGCAATCTATTTTCTCAGGGAATTTGTAGACCCTAAACACAAACGCCATAGCACCGGGCCTGCTGGACACACCGGGAAGCGGGTTCAGTGACGTACATGACACATTCCAAACAGCCTATTTGTAAAACGAAATTATAAAGGTACCGTTATACATATTTCCAACAAGATTAGATGAAAATAGTGTGCAAGTGGAAACTATTTAGTCAGTAACCTGTCATTAAATCTTATGTGCAGGTTAACTTGAACACACCTATGTGAATCGTCTGCACACCGATAGATTTGACTGATGATGTTTTAGTTTTGTTTTTGGTGTTCGTGTCCAGTAGAAGGAATTCATATTTTCGATGTTCTCCAATCGATCATTGTATTGTGACGAGTATGACTAATTAATTGGCCAGAAAAGCTTGTTAAGCATAGTCTTTCTAGTTACAAGACATGTCTCTTATTATACTTCTCCAGTGCCATATTGCCATCATATCCTCTCATCCAAATTCTACGTTGGAGGATGTTAATCCAACCTTTGCATTAGCTTCATCATTGATACTTTTGGACCATAGAAAGGATTGGATATTCAAATAGAAATGGTGTGTATTCTCTGGTCCAAAATATTAACAGTGTACCGTACAGTCTGGTGTACCTTATCCGTTTCAGCGACTGTTGTTTGGGAGGTGTTAAGGGAAGCTTTAAAGTTTTATGATGCGACAGGGCCATTAAGTTTACAGGCTGTCGACTGTATTGTAAATAACTGCGGAGGTTGATACTAAGAATCACCCCCCACCCCCCAACACACACAAACTATAGGCCGTGTCTTGTGGTTGCCAGTTAAATTAAGGTGGGCCAATCACACACACAGTAGCATTTTCGAATAAATATTCTTGATTCTATTATGAAAACACATGAGAGTTGCCTATTATTATCCAGGTGTACTTCAGTTTTGATTTCTAACATAAAATTACAAACACAGCGAATCCAGAGGAATATTAACTTTGAAACGTAAAATGGCTTCACATTTCTAACCATTTTATTTTTAATCAATGACATCTGCCAAAATAGTATTGTATTTAACACAAGCCACCAGAAAATTGTACAGAATATCTGATAATACTCGTTTTGTGCAAATAACTATCGAGAACCTATGTTTCCCCTAACTCAGAAATAAGGCACACAAAGTAGGATCATTTGAGATTAATTTACTTTTGAACACCTAATTCTACATATGGTCTGTTATTTGTTAAATCTATAGATCTATATATGATCAAAAAGCATTTGAACATTAAACTAAATGTTCAGTAAGAAACCAAAGATTGGCCCATCAAAACTATGGATGCAAATTAATCATCCACAACTTTCCCGTTTTCATGCTTTTTAATGAACGTATTGTTTCATGTTATTTTAAGTTGCTCATAATAATTTGACACAATAAATCACCTGTTGACGACAACTTCTGAGTATTTCACATGCACGCTATTTGGAATGTCTAACGCTAAAATGAATCAAAGATAACAATAGCACTATAAATCCACTGATTAAATTGATTTGCAGGTACACGAACTGGGCTTGAACATCCCATATATTATTTATGAAGAATTGTAAAACAACAAGAACAAACATCTATTATATTCTTAGATATGTCATCTAATATGGACAATAAAGACATCAAATTCTCAAAAAGACGTCAGTTTAAATTAATTATGCAACAAGTTTTTAATTGGGTTTACATACTGAATGGCATCACAAGTTGAAGTGCGTCTACAAGTGCTACAAGTTACTGAATGTCATCTTGAAACATAACGGTTGGATAAGGGTTGCTTCATATTGACTCCTTTGTTTTTAGCTTTGAATCTTTCTTCCACTTCATTCGTCGGTTCTGGAACCAAATTTTTATCTGCCTCTCGTTCAAGCAGAGTGTGTGAGCTATCTCGATGCGCCTGCGACGAGTCAGATAGCGGTTGAAGTGGAACTCTTTCTCCAACTCTAGAGTCTGATAGCGTGTATAACTCGTTCTTGATCGTTTTCCATCAGCTTCTGGGATATAATTGAGAGAAAGATATATTGTGACTTTTCAGAGTCACTGTTACCTCTAAAATAGATTACAAGGAAATTACACCAAAAAAAACACAACATGAAAATTCATGCCATCAATTTTTCTAGTTTAGATTGTTGTTTGAGAACATGCAGCCAAAAAGAGAAATCTACAGTCTGTCACCCTTTAAATCCACTAGTCAGCAAGGAGGATTGTGCTAATATCGCAGTCTTCAATTCAAATAGCTTGTTGCGGTTTTGCAAGAAGTGTCTTCCTTATCCAATTACCCCGTCATAAATTTGGCTGGGGATCCGCTCTTTGCTGTAGCAGACAGTTTTACGAGCAATTGATGCCTTTGTCATAAAATTTACGACTGCCAGTTTTAGTATTTCCGAATACCGCATGTATATCTCGAGAGAGAAACTTGAGGTCAAAACATTGGGAACACATGGAGCAGAAAGGGTGAGAGAGGGAAGCTTTACCATAAACAACAGCCTTCACAAACCTTACCGTGGCCCGTGTGTAGTTTAGTCATCCAGGGATAAATTTGTGGTTGCTGTTCACAGGTCTGTTGCTGAGAAGAAGTGTTCGCTTGTCTCGGTGGTTGTACAGATTGCAAAGTTCCCACTTTTATCTCGTCTGTATGATTCTTGGCGATGCCCATTTTACCCAAATCCGCGTCCATCTCCGATTTGCGACGATAAAGTTCTACATTTTGAGAGTCTCGACCACTCGAGTGCTGTCGTCTCTGTGGACACACTAATGCCGGGGACTCCGGCCCTGAAGTCGGGTCACCCGGATTGCCATGCATCCCTCTGTTCATCTCACCCATGCCCAAACTTGAGGATGATTGTGACGCGAATGACCCTCGGTGATCGTGCCCTCCATAACAGTAGTCGGATGTATTGAGTTCAGTGTTAGTTCCGTAGCCATTGTTGTGTATAGTGAAAGCTGCAGTCTGGTGAGTTTGCTTGAATAACGAGTTAGCTACGTAAGAACTCATTTCAAGACAAAACGCAAAGGATATGAAATGGGAGCATTCATAGGCTACGGTCTGAATAATTAGGCTACCTCTCATAGGCTACGTTTGGGATGTATGACGACGATCTTATCGTCTATGTGTCGGTTAGACTCGTAACTTTAAAAATGATATTATTATGTTATTTGATTTGTGTGTCTCTTTGGAAGTTCATGAGAGTGTTATACTAAAATGACCACGATTTATAGGTACGGGAATTTTTTCCTTTTTTCTTCATTGCCCAAATATGGGAAGGCTAAAAAGAATCACGTGTTCGGATCGGCCAGTCATACATTTGGCTGTATCACACTTGGAGGTTATTGATGGAAAGAGGAAAACGCCTGATGTCTGGGCTGAGGGGTGCTGCGCTGCCAGTGTAGTGCTGGATAGAAGGCCGAGAGCGTCACCTGGTGCCAGCGACAGATAAGAAAATAAACACGTAAAGACCTATTCAAACAAATATTATGACGTCGAGTTAAGTGAAATAGATTTCGCTAAAAGATATGAGCCCTAATCAATTCACGCCCCGCGTGCGTTTTTTTAATAGGCTACACGCTAAAACAACTAGGCTAACTTTCACACGAAGATCTTGGCGCATTTCGGCTTCCGTTGTTAATTTGCATTGACTTGGCGTTCAATTACCACATGAAAAAACAAACCAAATAATAGGTCTTCAACAAAAAATTGAATAATAGGCTATGAATCGTTATTATATGTGACTTTGCCTATCAGACCACCTACTAGAGATTTCTGCCACACTTGTTTCTCATTGGGTTCTCTCAGCATAATAACCATAAACACTTTCAGAATATAGATTTAGCTGAAATAGTAGTTCGCAGTGGCATCAAATTAATGAGTCAAATTGTAGGCTATAGGCCTATTTCTTTTGACAAACTCAGAAATGAATACATAGGATTTTAATCTTTTTAATTTGGCTAAAAGTGGTAGACCTACCCTATGAGTCTATTTCAGAATTTTTATTTAATTTTATTACTTTTTAACCATACTCCCGCTCCACGTATAGCCAATATTCAAACTGTGTTGTTTAAAATGTAATAGGCCAACGCATATGGAACATAAAATAACCCGGTAACAAAGTAGGCCGACTCATCTTGAGTAAAAGTACAGGCACATTTTTTGATCCTATAGGGTTTTTGTTCATCTATGTTTACAAGATATAATTTTAGTATTAAAATTAAAGCGTATTAAAGCGTTATTATTGGGAAAGACATGGATGCAAAGGCACAACTTTATGAATCATTTTATTAAATATGACAGGACGTGAAAGTTTTAGGCTACATTGAGTATGATCTCTACACTATAAGTTGTTATATAATCACGTAGCTACTCAATCTGTATATTAGAGGAAGTCTACATGAGTACTCAAATTGCATGGATAGGCTATAGTTAGATCAACATTTTATTGTGGTCAGCAGTTTTCTTACCCGTGTGGTATGGACTCAGCATAATGATCATGGTGTAATCTATTCAGAATACAAAAAGTTAACGTGCAGCTAAACAATTGTGGTAAACGTCAGAGCGATTGGCTACACATTTTGTATTTACAAGAGGGAATGTCAAGTGATTGGAATGAGTTCATAGGCTATAGACTTCATGAAAAGTTAATTCACAGCAAAGCCTCTATTTCGCATTGCATTTAACGTAGTCAGGTTTGAATACACAGACGGAAGTCCATACAATGTATAGGTAGGTCCTTATAGGTAGTTAAGTTATCCTCACATTACGTTGGAATAGACCTTATTGTAAGACATGAAGTAGTTTAGATCACTTTCTTTTCTCATCTTCCTCTGTGTCATCCTTCGCCGCTTCTTCACTCCCTCCTGCCGAACTAATATCAGTGACGGTGGAGGTAAGATTGCTTTCCTTTTTCCATTTCATCCGGCGGTTCTGAAACCAGATTTTTATCTGGCGTTCAGTGAGGCAGAGAGCATTGGCAATTTCAATACGCCTGCGTCTTGTCAAGTAGCGGTTGAAATGGAATTCCTTCTCGAGTTCAAGAGTTTGATACCTGGAGTATATTTGACGGCCTCTCCGTCTGTCTGAACCGTATCCAACTCCTGAATAAAAAAAGACATGACCAATTAATATAGAAAATTCACATAATTGGCATTAATCTAGTAGCCTGACTGTCTACACATGCACGCACAGACATGTTATTATAAAGAGTAAGCAGGTCATATTTGACATTAATCCGTATCTATGACATGACTGCATTTGTTAGATCTCATCATCCGAATTGTCCATTGTCTATAGGCTGTAAACATTGACTGGCTCATACGCACATTACAAGAACGGTATCTTTGTCAAAATGGTGGATTTTTAAATAGACCAACTTTGAGTCCTTTTTCGACAAAATTGGATTGGCGTAGAAGAATACACAGAATTTTGTCAATACCAGTGGGTGTGAGGAGGAGGCATAGTCGCCAAAAGGGATTTCCCTGGAAGATAAAAGGCCTTTATTGCCTGCGACAGGACGCTGCTGTAGTAATAGTTTATGGGGTGATAAAAAGTAGCTTCCCTGGTCGTAAATGGGCCAGCTCGTTTAATTTATCTCATAGAGTTTGCAATACTCACCGCTGTGAGAGTTCATCCGCTGCATCCACGGGTAGATCTGAACGCTCCCTTTCTGCTCTTGCGACCCGTTCCTACCCTGTTCTGACGGATACTCCTGTGCGAGAGAGCTTTGTGCACCTAGTCCCAAACTGGTCTGCCTGCAGTTTGGCAGGACGTCCTTGTCCTGGTAAAAAACGTTGGATCCATACTCGTACGGTCTACTGGAGCCGAAAACGACGTTGTCTTGGGGTGAATAGAAAGGCGATGAATATATCCGGTTTTGGGCTACAGCAGCTCCGTAAGAGGAGAAGTGTCGAACGGGGTCATAGGTGTTTGAGTTCAGGGCTACGTTGGGTAAAACCTCTTGACCACCAGCTATATGGCATGAGAGCGACGGGTTAGCGAAATACGAATTCATACTCTCAATGCTTCCTGTCTTTCTCTATCCCACCCCTCCTTTCAATCAGATCTCTCTCTCCCCTCTCTCTCTCAATTCTTTCTCCGTCACTTAGTTTTTTTCCTTGTCAGGCTATCTTTAATACAGACACGCTGTATGATTTAGATATAATTTATTTCTGGGCGCCAATAAAGACACGGGGCACACAGCGAATGTTGTTGCTAAAGCTCCAGTCCAGGATGGACAAGATGACATTGTCAGCTGACCACACTTCCTCCAATAAAAAGCAGGGAAAAGAGGGGCAGAGGACAGAAAACTTTTTTTTAAATCCTCGGAACCCATCTGTGTTACGCGTGCGCACACACGCTCGTGATGAATTCGCACATATGTGCACATTCATACAATCCATATTCAATACAATCGCACATAATTAGGCTACAGGCATGAACTACACACGCCTACCCATAGTCTTACACAAAACGTGCCTACACACGTCATCTTTTTCACTCACACACTCTTACACCCTTTCTCACACACTCTCTCTATCTTCCTCTCTCCAACACGTTTTTATATTTGTTGACATCCTGGATGGCATGCTTGCCTGAAGCCTATTTACAAATTAAGATGCATTGTGAGGGAGCTCAAACTCTTAAATGGGTTTATATTAATGAACGAATTGCGTTTATAATTTAATTCATACCGAGAGAGATTGCGTCCATTCGGTATTTCAATATTCTGATTAGAAGTCAAAGCGGTTTTTAAAGAATGCTTCTAATGAAAGTGACGTGTATTTTTATTATATTAGCGGTTGAGATACAAGATTAAACCTCCCATAACTGCAATACAGTGATCTAATTATTTACTATATTAGTCACTCGAATCGATAATTGTATTTTTCTTTTGATTGAGATTTAGATACAATTTAATGATTTTTAGGCTACAAATAATTTAATGAATTATTATAATAAAACCGGCAGACCTGTAATTTATCAATTCATTGTATGATATAAATCAATGGAAAAAAATTGGCCCATAGATTGTTTAAATAATAGTAGTCAAAAGGCGGGCTTGTCAGGAGGTATCACACAAAGTCCTGCACAAACTATCCACACAATATTGATTTATAGGCCTTGGTGTATTAGGCCAAACAGTTGTCTATCATCGCTTTGCGGTCAAGCGAGCATTTAGCTGTTGCTGATGATGATTTCTAAGACTCAGATCCGCATAGCGAATTGTGTTATTAAAGGGTGATGTTACAATAAAAATAATTACGACTATTGCCTACAGAAAATGTTTTATAGAATTTTTACAATAAAATACATTTGAAACGCCCGTGTTAGCTGCAGAAGTGATGAAAGCAGACAGTCCCAGTCTATCACTATAGCACTGCTTGCCCAGTGTGTTTTAGCATACAGGAACAAAATCAAATTGCAGAAACCATCTCGGAATGAAAAAAGATTTACACGTGGCAGTACATTGGCAAGTGTGAAAATAGCAAGACCCTGCGATGAACTGTTTCGAGTCATAAAAATCTACACCACCTCAGCCCATAAAGGTTCATGAAAACATACCTGGGATGTATCATCAAACAGTCTAAGAGTGACCATCAATTGCGAAAGATGACATTCCACATACAAGCAGTTATTTATTTACTTATTTGTACTGTTGCCTAGTTTCCCCAAAACATGCAAGTTTGGGGTTTCCATATTCTTCAATGTGAATGACTTGCACAGTCATATAAAGACTGGGTAAGTAAAGGGAAAATTCCCTAATGTTATTTATGACCCATTGGAATAATTTGGGACCCAGGCCATAGGACATCCTTAGCCTATTTTCATGTATGAAGTACACAATATGCAATCACACAAACACATAGGTCTGGCAGAGAACGGATAAACGTATTTTCTTGAAAATGCTCTGATCTTTAAGCTGACAGATAAAGCGGTTACTTTATAACGAATCACTTCACGCGCACTGGACTTGAAATGCAGTTGAATATCATCGTAGCCATTGTCCGAGATAGCCAATGTAGGCTTAGGCTACATTCAAATCTCCACGTTTGTGTGTTGATGTGGATAAACACCTACGTCTACTATGAAACATTAGTTTAATATAGGCTTATAAAGATCTAATCGTCATTGTTAACCTCCTAAAACACGTATTTCAAACACGTATTTCACGTATTTCTGTTATTCGTGGGTTTCGGTTAAGTAAGGGGACGTATAGAAGTAAAAATGCAGCCTATGTTAAAGTGTTTTATTGCATTCTTTGAGGACAGTCTGGCATGGAATTACCTTTAAGCAAAGGGCCATAAACACATCAGGCTATGGCCTCAAGGCATTTAGATTGCTTGGCTTGACAAGAAGAAGAAAAAAAAGTAAAGTATGTCCATTTGCATTTCAAACTTTAGACCATTTTACAGACGTTTACAAAATTGACAAATTCATTTTTAAAGAAAATATTATTCACTTATGCCCACTGACTAAGGCCACCAAAACAGATTACAACTAACCACTACCTCCTGAAGAATTCAACCCGAAAGAAAAAAAGCAGGGTTTAATGTTTGCGTCAGAACACAACTCTAACTAAAAGACAACTAAATAATGAAACGAATGCAATAGGTTGAACCTGACTGTGAGATAAGAATACGAGTTTTGATTTCGCTGTCGGTTTGAATCAAAATAAATAAGGCGAGTGAGCCATTATCCACTCATTCAACTAGTCACGTATAAGATGTGTCTGCCGGAGTAAACTTGCTAACGTGACAGACATGTCATGAAATACTATAGTGTTTGTCTTGTTGTTGTCTTGTCTTGTAGAATATTACATCAATGCAAGAACGACATTTTTTACATCGCTAACGAGGTTGAAAGCCCTCATCTTCAAAATATATACATGGAGGAAGTTGAACCCCCTTATTGTCGTTTGAATCCTTTAGAGAAGTCTTGCTTTGGTTTATTTGGCTATACCCAAATGTTTGAGAGAGAGCTTATGAGTAACATGTAGACTATGATGTTATATTTAGACTACTGAACCGTCTTTGTTCTGGCTAGAAATACCATTGTGTTTTACTTACATTTTCCATTTACATTACATTCATTTATTTAGCAGACGCTTTTATCCAAAGCGAATTACAAGAGAGAGCTTTTACAAATAGCATCAGTCATTGAGCATAGCAACGTGATAGACCCCGAACACTGTGGCCAAGAGAACTTAACTTAACTCGCCTTTGATTTAACATAGCAGATTTATATGAAAACATTAGTCGACAAACTATTTCAAATTGAAACAGAAAGGTTGGAAAACAGGACCTTTATTTGTCCTCCAGGGGGTGGAAATTGCAGTTCACAACAGCAGCAGGGTAAAGTAAAGCACACAGAGTCGCAGGGTAATATAACAAATATATCTGGTATATACAAATATATCTGGTACCAGCCAAGGATTACAAAAAAATTGTAGTAACCGCCATCTAAGTAGCCTGACTAAAATATGTTAGACTATAAGATATGACTTTGAACGTTCGAAAAAGATTCCATTGGCGATTTTATAGCACATTTGTTTTATTGAATTTGTCTTCCTGTATTGTTTTACGAATAGTGTTTTTTATTGGCTACGTGTCAGCACAGTCTTTTAAAATAAATGGTTATATACCAATTAAACCTGTCAAACGTGTTTGGAAAATAAGATTTGCCAAAACACTCTACTGTAGTTGAGGCCATACAATGTCATAAACTCACGTTGCTTTTTGCCTTCCTGTCTCCACAGCTTTAGAGGAAGCCCAAAGTGACAACTCTTCGTGGACAAACCACAGGAGGCAAGAACCGCAGCAATAAAGAGGAGCAGTCACAATACTGCCCTTTTCAAATCAAACCACGTCTGTGTGCCTGCTTAATACAGCTATACCTATTGCTATAGCTTCTGATGCAAACATTTTCAGTCAAGTCAAGCGTAGCCAACCCCCTCCTCGATAACCTATATTGAATGTGGTGAGATAAATACAAATACAACAAGAGGTGTTGAGTTTACAGTAAGTGAAACGCAAATCCCAGGCAGAAGTTATTCTGTTAGCATCTCACAAATAACTGAATTCTACGTTGCAACCATTTAACAACCAGTAAACAAAACCCAGCAGCAAATATTTTGGTCACCGCAAAGATGTCTGGGAAAGTGGAAACTGAGATTAATTTGTAACCTTAAGGAGATTTGTAGCCTAATAATTCTAGTATATCATGAAAATTTAAAGAATCTTTAAAACAATGCCAGGATTCTTGAATTATAAATACTGCCAATAGGACGTGCTTCATACATATGGAATAATGTAAAATGTTCTTCATTATTTTTATCAAACACTAGATGGCAATGTTGGCTTTCGACAAATCATTTTAGGCTGATAAGCTTGGGCTTGAACAAGAGGTATTGGCGTTTATTAATTCAAACAAGAGATTGTAAACGCCATTCGCTTCTAAATAAAATGATATTGAATTTGTTGAATTACAATCGGCCTATAATCACGATTTCCATGTTTAGCATTGAATCTGGCATACCCACAGATTCATCAGGAATTACCAGAACAACTAGGAAACGAAACTAGGAAAGATGTGTTGTCAATGCAGTTAAACAATGACTGTTATTGACTAATCAGCACATAGGCTCAGTGCTCGAGATATACTGTACATTAAGGTCTGCCTTTGCATACTAAGAAACTAACAACCTTATAGGAACCGTATATTTATCATCTCCTTAACACACGAGTCACTATGCCTCACGTTACCATCATCATTTCCTCACAGTTACGTGACACTACACTGACCCTCTCACCCTTCACGGTTGCCTTCCTTTAATAGCCATCGGAATTTGATCAACTACAGATTACACAATGAGGTTTTATCCTCCAAGCATGTTAGTTGCTCGACAGATCAACTGACTCCCGGACCTGGGGTGCTAACGCTGTGCGCGGAGAACTGTGCAAAGACAAATTGTGTTTGTGGAGACACTTTTAGTCTAAATTAAACCACCACAAATAACAGCCTACAGCGACTTGGGGTGACTTTCTCATTTGTTCGCATTCATTACATTACCATGTTATCTCTCAACCAACAATAAGTACAGAAACCCACTGAAACTCACCCACGTATTCGTTGTCGAGTGACGCAAGCCTACTGGTCCTGCATCTTCGAGGGCTGGAGGGAAACGAGGAAATATTAGGAACCAACTGGTACCTACATCTCCAGTTATCGTATTCAAACAGAATAGCACTCCACGAAGGAACGAAGCTAAAATATACAATCAAATACTGTGAGCGACCGATCAGACAAAGAAAGGTGATATTCCTGACTGCCAGGAATAGGGAAATGATGGAAGGGATAAGAACACCAGATGTAAAATATGAACAGGTAGTCAACGCGCGATGGAAAACTAAAACCCATGCCTGTAAAAACGTGGGTCGGCAAGCTTACGGATAGAGAAAGCTGGTTATCAGAAGAGACAACAGTAATAAGTTCATGTTCATGGAGTGGTAGTCACATGACAGGCTACAGCCAATCCAAGTTCCAATACAGTCGTAAACTTTTATTACTTGGCTGTAAATTTCCAACCAAACAGTCAGGAATGCGTTTCTCCCCCACACTCTAGTGGACCACTACGATATATTTTATAAAACACAGTCTACTTCAGTAATGCACTTGCTCAGGAGGTATTTCCTAATATCCAAACAAGTCATAACTTCCATTACTCCCTTAATAGGACTTCCAAACTTATAAAATATTATGTATTTGAATAATGTTCATTGAAACACAATAACAATCCATCGAAACATTAGTTAACATACAGTTTTTAGGAAGATTATAGTAACTACCAAGTCATTATTAAAAAGGTCCAATTGTGAACGAACGGAGCAATCAGACTCAGAGGGCTCTTCGCATGCGCACACATGCTCTCCAAGAACCCCCCGGCCCCAACACAGCCTATCACACGCGCAAGATGCAGCCTCACAAAACATTGGGTGAATCCAGGTGAATCTGGACGGCATTGTAAAAGCATTGTAAACCTAGAATCCATATTCATCCGACGATTAAGTTCGACGGGCCTTTCCTGAAGCCATTGTAGCTACTCAGGCTCTTGAAAATGCTCGAAGAGCTCCAGAGACTACGTACTGCATTTTAAGCAAAGCGACTCAGTAGAGACACCAGTAGGCCAACCCCAAGGCTACATAGATGCGTAAAGATAATTCAAGATGATGAAAAAATAATGTTCTAAATATATATATTTAAATATAGTTAAACTGAAACTGTGGTATTGTTCGAGTTACATGTATTTAATCAAAAAGTGTGTGAAATTACACAAATTGCAAAATGCATTACAGAAATGTGTAAACATTGTAAAGTCATGACACCTGCCGGGATATTTGCCCTACAACATGTGAACTATTTGTAAACACATAACCTACAACATCAATAAAAAAGGAAATGTACCCACAGCAGATGATAATTTCGTGTAGCCTACCGTGATTATTCAACGAAAGTCTTGAAGTTGCAATCGTATGTCCGCATGGGAAGCGTCTTAAGTATTTCTTACTTCTTAAGCGATAGGTAGGTCTATGAACTTTTCTCGTTAAAAGAGTTATTTTGCTCCTTGAAAACCCTCTTAACAAGAATTAGATCTGATAAATCATTATGGGTAAACGCATCCAAGGGTAACAGTCAGGAAGCTCCCGTGAGAAAATGCCCAAATGCGTGCCCAAATAATTACCCAAATTCACCCTGTGCTGCTTAATTTTGTTCTATAGGTTGGAGAACATACATGAATAGGCTATTGTAATTGTCAAAAACAACAATTTGTACACAACACATGATTTTTAAGAGTGTATTGGGAGTAAAGGGTACATAATGCTAACATGGCGGGATAAAAACCTTTACAATGAGTACACAAACACATTCTGTGTTGTCAGCCTCTTGCCTAAACCATGAAAGTGGTGAAAACCATAACTAGCTATTACGCAACAGAACCACATTTTGTTTCCCCTGCATAGTTATACAACGTCATACAATGTATTTTGTGGTAGAAAGAGTTAAAAGAGTTAAGCGAGGTGATTCACGTCAATTTACAGTGTATAATACAAAATGTATGCGTAGTTTTGATTTCCATTCCCAACATAGTCTACATTGTAACATGTTTGGCCTCTCACTGGGTTTTAAAACACAAATCTACAGCAATCCTAGTGAAATCCTATAGCCTAGAACGAAGATTTTATATGGACCCATAAAATGTACAGGTGTTTATGGTCTAATTGCGGATGTGGTCTACCCTTAAAGTACAAAGGAAAACGACTTAACAATGCCACTAGATAATTGGTGCTCTTAAGAAACTTCAGAAATCCGGCTGTAAAGCATATAAGGCTGGACTTGTTCGCCAGGAAACTTGCTATTCGCTCGGAGAACAAAAGTTCATTGGAATAAGTCTTCAGTCCTTCAAAATGGAGTGTTGATTCTGCTGGTGAGTAGGCCGTATCTTGTGTTCAATTATCGTGACATGTAGGCTAATTCCAATTTCTTTTTGCGGGTCTCTTTTTGCCTAAAGTTTTGATCAAGTGGGCTAGCCTTTAAATGTGGAATATATAGGTCTAATGCAGTCCAGATTCTATATATTTTAGTGAATACAGAAAAGGACTTCAAAACGCAAGACATGAAACGGAGCCCTAGTTTTGGTTTCACGAGAACGTTCACCATTAAGTAGGCCTAATGCATTAATTTTCAAAGGGGCTTTGGGCAATGGTTAGTAAGTCTTCAAGCTGCACAAAATAGCTTATTTAATATTTTTGAAACGTATTTGAACATTTTGGTCTATTCCAAAATTGAAGCACCCACAATTTACACGGCCACTAAAATAGTGCCTTCATAATCCCTAACAACTTTCTGTGAGTTTGAATGTCTTGTAAGAGTATTTCTTTTGTACAGCGGGCATGAAAATACTGATTATCTATACGAATTTTTGGCTAGGCCTATTGCACACAATTCGGCCTTTAGTTTAGAAATATACGTGAAGTAATAGTATAAATATATGATTCAGTACTTGATGTAAAAAAGCAAATAAAATTAGGTGTGTCCTCAAATGCAGTTTACCTGATGACAATCTTTCCAACAATTAGCCTAGAGGAAATATGAGTTTTAATTGTCAAGTGTGCCAAAGAGTTTCCCCACGGGGATTAATGAAGTATTCTGATGATATTACTTATGTTGAAAATGTTAAGAAATCAAGCTAATTTATACCAAAATACGAACATTGATGTTTCAAAATCAGTGCAATACAAAAACGTTGATATTTCATCAGTGTAAGAATCAAATAATTACAAAGTATCTGATGGATTATACACATATAGGTCTAACTAACATAGGTCTACACAATTACAATATAGGTGATTTAAATGTGCGTTGGTTTAAGGCAGTCTAAGTTGTTGGTACACAAATTATCAAAAAATGCGTGCATAGCGTGCATGGACACATCTGCTTCAATCTGTACACATCAAGGACGGTACAAAAACACTTGCACAATGCTAATGTCTTGATTATGTCAAGCCATTCATTTGACTAACCCCTAACCCAGGGTAAGAATTGAGGCTATGTTTGAGCAGTAGTAGTAATAGTAGTAGTTAGTTTGGTTTTACTATTCCAACAATCAAGTTGTCAGCTGGAAATCAAAGATACCAAATAGGTAGTCTGTTGCATTATACTGCTCAGAGAGAAAAGGCATGTTATATAGACAATGAAGAAAGTCAAATATGCAGACAGATCACAATATTTACTCGGCTGTATAGGCCTACTTTGCATGATCGTCATTTCTCCATTGAATATTCTCATAGGTAGCATTAATTGTCCACATTCGAATTCGCTCGTCATAAATGGGAAATAATAAAATTCACATTGTCCAATGAACTAAGATGAACAGTGAAATGTTTTTCATAAAGGATCACAGTTAGTGTAAATATTGGATTACAAATGATATAGCCTAATCTTAGGCTAATATTCATCCATTTCTTCAAGTTGTGCATTACTAATTAGAATATAAACCAAGTGCTTTACACAATGGGGATCAGAGCTTTTTTTCTCCAAATAATGTTATGAAAATCATTCATTTATTCACTTATTGGCTCAATAAAGGGATGTTCAAAATGTTATTTCAAATTTTTCAATCCACCCCACACGCACCCTTTTCTTTTCTCCCCTGTCTCATGCCTATCACATATTTATACATATTTATAATAAGATTATTCTTTTGTATCATCTATGTCTCCAATCTCTTTTTTGTCACTCTGTGTTGCTAGTGCGTCATCGTTGCACTCTTCTTCTCTTTCTCCGTCGACTTCCCCTTCTGCTTTGTCCTCGTTTTCTGACTGTCCCTTTTGGCCTGGAAATTTGTCTTTATTGTTCTCTTTTTTCCACTTCATTCGTCGGTTCTGGAACCAGATCTTCACCTGTCGTTCTGTTAACCCCAAAACATGAGATACCTCGATCCGACGTTTACGGGTGAGGTATGGATTAAATAGAAATTCCTTTTCCAGCTCAAGAGTTTGGTATCGACTGTAGGTCTGACGGCCACTGCGTCTTCCTGGAGCTATGAAAAGAGCTCACATTTAGAGGGCATGATTGGAAGATATACATTTATATGGATGTATATTGCATATTTCTAAAAAATGTTATACTACGAACTTAAACACACACTTGTTGGTTAGTGATATAGGCCTACACCTAATAACGCTGACGCGGGTGCGTGTGTGCGTTATTGTGGAAGAGGTACAGCTTTCGAAGTGTTTGTTTGTTGTATCCTGGCCTTGACCCTATTTGTCTTTATATAAAAAGGCAAAAACTCACTGTTTAGTGTCATAGGTTAACTTTAAATTGATTTATTTATAATGGACTTGACTACATGGTTTACGGTCTTGATTTGTGCTTTGTCCCACCATGACACACCACTGCAGAGTGTGCAGTTTACTTTACAGCATTTAAACTTAATTTACCGGTCAGATTATTTGATTGAATAGGCTGTAGGAATGTGAGTTCATACTAACCATGCGGTCTCATCCAGGGAAACAATAGACTTGGAGGATTTGTTAAGTGGCCTTGTTCTTCTCCGATGTTGGTGCCATTTCCCGATTTACAGTCTGGGTATTGAGTCCCGTTAGCCTCTTGCTGGGTACCATAAAACTGTTGTCTAGGTAGAGCTTCGTATCCATAACATTTTGAGGCATCTCCACGGTAAGCCAAAGCGCATGGGTTCTGCTGGTAACCCGACGTTGATATTCCTGGCGTCCCATGGTGGAAGAAATCTTGGACGTGATGAGGCGGGTGCTGAAAGCCTGATGCTGCGGCTCCTGCTCCATACACAAGCGCATGGCTTCGTGTGACGCTTTGAGGAAATCTGCAGTCGTAGTAAGTTGGTTCCAAGGTCTCGCCACTTTTATATTTGGAAAATAGAGGGTTGACGAAATAAGAACTCATGTTTTTCCTAAATAATGTCACAGCTGAAGTGCAGGCTGATGACAATAGCAGTTATTATTAAGAGTTATTTTCCAAACCCCATACATTTACGCACAACACCACAAAACCATGAAGAAATGTTCAAAGACGGAAACAGATTGCGGAGGTTCCCTTACAACCTTTCTAGATGTTAGACTATACTCAGATGTTTGCATACAGCTACTTATTTCGCCTGTTCTTTTCTTTCTTTTGCAGCCTCAAGTCCGACTTATGTCGTGAATGGTTAATGTAAGCTATAGCTAAAGCGGGCTAGCTCCTCCGACACATTCACAAGCACCCCCTCCCTCAAACGCGACCCCTTCCCTCTCATACCATCAACCTCCTCCCACTTACACGGTTTACTCAGACGTCTACAGACCTGCAGAAACTGAATGTTGATTTAGCTTCTATCAGAAATAACTGGAAATCCAGTGGCCAGGGTGCAATAGGCCAATATGTTCATCTTCTGGTCCTGTCTACACAACACGTTGTCATTTGTGTGCAAATGTCTTTAATTTGAACTAATATAAAAGTGTATTTTGTTGGTATGTCAGACAAAGTTTTTTTCTGATATTCCCTTTGTGCATTATTCACTATATTTTGTAATTGTCAAGGTGTCACAACGTTGGCATAGGCTACACCATCTGCTCTCATTTCTGTTTTAAAACAGAAAGGTCAATGTAAATGTTCTGTAATACGGATATATGCAAGGGTTATTGTTTTGGGGGTTTAATTTAAGTTTTATATAGCCTCATATTGATTATAATTCCGAAGTATTAGCCTTCTTCTATGCTGCTAGGGTTAATTGATCTGAACTTGATTTTATGGCTGAATAAAAAACACGTTTTGCATTTGCCATTGAGTTGTTGTAAATTGTGATGTATTCCGTTTGATCCTAATCTTCGAAAATGAATTGACGATAACGATGAACAAGAGTAACACAGGCCTACAGTACGTCTGTGAAAATACACTCACATCAATGTACAACGTCAAAGCAAGAATAGCCCCTATAGCCTATTAAAAACCTCTACTTCCCTCATGAGTTATTTGTCCTATATACTGTAGGCTAGTTTCATTTCACTCGCTTATTGCCTACATTTGGGAGAAGAGTCAGGTTGAAGACGCTGCATTCATTTTCACGCCGCTTCTGGTAGAAAACTCCTTCCAAACGTGAAATGCTTAGTCCACAGTGACATCTAGTGGTTGAACCTATATGCAGGTTAAACAGAGGCCATCACTGCCTACTGCTCATCTCCTGACACGTAAAATAACTACAAAAAGACTATCTTAAACTTAACTACAAATAATGTGTATTGCCTTCTTCATTCTATACTCTTGACTTACAAGTTAGATAACTAAATGAAAACTGTTAACCACCCATATAACTTCGCCTAAATATACATATTATTTAAACATCTCCAATGTGGATGTCGTTTAAATAGGATTTCGTGTTGTCTTACACAGGAGCGTACTTGTATTGATGACCAAAAAAGGTAAAAGCCTATACGCAAATTTCGCATTAAATTATGTCAGTTTTGTAAAGAACCTAGGATGTATCAAATGCATACCGTCGAAGAACAAAGTATGCAGTAGTGATGTTTGCGGCCTCCTTTACCCTCCCACCACTTTCACTATAGAACAACTATTGATAAAGGGCGAGAGACTTATTTGAAGCAGACAAAACAAGTGTAATATAGTTATTTTGAAAGAGGCACACCATTAGAACAATAAAGTAATTTAGCCTAGACGTCTAGCCAGTTCTGCCAGATTGCCTTTGTTCGACTGGATGCAAGTCAAACAGCAATGGCTCAAGACGTGTCGTAAACACCCTACGTTTCTCTGTGCTCCAAGACGGAAATTCCACTATATTGGGCACTAAAATCTCAGCATCCTGTCAGGATTTTTTTTGTGATACGTCGGGAAGAGAGCCAATTCAGTATAGTAACAAAGAACCGAGAAAATAAATACTGAGACTTTTTTTGTGTACACTTCAAATACTATTGAATTGGAATTACACAACAACACATATGAGATAAACAACTTGGTGTCATTAGAGTCGACAGACAAGACAAGAAGAATCGTAGAATCGTAGAATCCATCGTTGGACTGATTTTAGTTTTAAACCAGCTTGAGGCTCCTGGAAATGCTCGTAGAATAACGAGAGCTCCAGACCAGCGCTAAGCGCCTTTTAAGCATGAGACTCAGTGGAGACAGTAGTAGTAGGCACTAAAACACTAAAAACGAAACTACATGGATACGGTAATAGAATGAAAAACTTTTTTTAACGTATATATTTTAATTTTATTTGTTTTACAGAGGTTTAACTGATACTGTAATATTTTCAACATCCCTTTAATGTTGTGTGCGAATTAGAATACAGGCCTATATTCAAAATGCATCACGCGGATAAAGTAATGACACCTGCTGGGCTAAATGCACACATGCCGACATCACGTGAACTCGTGTTAAACACATAGCCTACATTTAAGAAATGATAATAAAATCTGATAATTATAACATAGTTATAAATTTAAAGTGTTTTTTTGTGCTGACAGTAAAATGTTGTGATTAGGCTACTCAATTATTTTGGTTAAAGTTTATCTAGCAAAGTCTTGAAGTTGCGAATGAACAATCACATTTTCACATAAGCGTCCCTAGTTCTTGAGACAGATACCAATGCTCTTATTAAGAGCATGTTTAGAAAAGGCACGTAAAATATAATGATTGTTCGTTCTTTGGCACGTGGAAAAACTAAATTGTTATAGGGAAGTGCAGCCCTGTACTGTCATGAGAAAATATATAATACAAAGGAAGCTATATCTGCATCCCCTTCGAAGGTGAGTATAAAAAGTATAACATGACGTAGCCAAGTGTGTGTAACATCTAAATACACAGCTTTTGTCACACATTCCCATGAATAAAAACCATTAAAGATAATGTCCCAGATGAGTGTTTCTCTAAAGCTCCAAACAGACTGCATATGGATACAGTCGTATTGTGGCTTTGCAGTCCTGCGCTACAGACCCGAATTAATCAGGGGTACTTGGAGATACTAACTTTTTATTTGGAGATATCGGGTGCCCTTGAGCAGTGATATTTTTCATAGTTTACACTTAAGGGCTTATGTGTCACCAATTGATCATTGGTGTCCGTCTTCTCTTTATTCATCTTCTTCATTTTCATTCGACGATTCTGAAACCATATCTTGACTTGTCTTTCGGTCAAATTCAAAACCCGTGCCACCTCGTATCGTTGTTCCCTAGTAAGATACATATTAAACAAAAACTCTTTTTCCAGTTCAAGCGTCTGATATTTGGTATATGGACACCTCTTCTTCCGTGTTGACTTTGCATGTATCCAATTAATGACTGGATTGTCTATAAAATGGGAAAAAGAACACCATTAAAGTAGCCTGTACGTTTAGGCTAGGGAATAAGTACACATTTAGCGTTACACATTCAGAGGATACAGATTCTGTCAAAAGTAGAAATCTGCTACCATGATTTCCAATCAGGTGAAACTATCGTTCATTAAAACCTAATCCATAGGAATACACTGTCAAGTGTATTGGCCTACAATCTGTATATAATCGTTAAATTCTCAAATCATCTTTAGAATCATCAACTGTGGCTAGCAAGGCACTGCATCGTAAACGATGAGTGTGCCATTTGCTTTATTGGCTCATAAAATATTTTTAAAGCTTTTGGCTTCGTGTCTGTGCAGGTCTGAGACCGACGAGATGCTTCGCTCAGACTTTGCTGTGTTGGCATGTCTCATTTTTCCTAATTAGGAATGTAGTCCATGATTTAAATGCCTGTTAGCCTATCCTTTTTTTCTGATGTCCTATGTCGATAGTCAACCATGAAAGCAGATACCGTTTAACTTATTAATTAGGACCATAATTTCACAATAATTGGACGGTTAAAAAATTGCCCATGGGCCAAATACCTAGCTACTAATTTCACACCGTGCAACATTTAACATGATCGAGACAACATTGTTCTGGATTTTCTAACAGAACTTTGATTGCCTGTGCATTGTGACAGTAAGGATAGCCGCACCTCAGGTTTAGCCTATCCAACAGCCCATATAAAGCCAATTTCGAAACGTATATTAAAGGTAATAAACGTGAACGAATTTGAAGATAAACCGATATGGAGTCTTGGAAATGTGAAATAGTCATTGACAAGTCAATGCGAAACTTGTTTACAGAAATTCCTTCATTTTATAGCTCTTTTACAACTTCTTGTTATTTTACAACCCTACCGGGATGGGCGTGTGTGTTAACTAGGCTTACTCTATCAAACAGCCCCTAAATACACTTGTTAAAAATATTAGAACGTAATTTTGTTGTCACTTGGGGATGACAGAATGAGGAGGAAAAAGGTCCTTAAGGATGGACATCACACACGTAACGATATAAAGTAATAAACTGACTTGGCTGCCACTTACTCGGGTCTAGTTCTGGTTCGTTGCACTTGGTGGATGTAGAAACATCGAGCTCCGGAGACGGGATGTTCTGATGTGTCTTATCTCGGATTACAACGGGCGAGTTGTAGAAATAGTCCGGGTATCCTCGTGCATCGGAAGCAAAGCAATCACCGGCCCTGAGATCCGTGAGATTATCGGTTTTCAGACCAAAGTGTCTGGTGTTTACGGGGTAGCTTGGAAAGGATACTGTCCCGGATATTGGCTCCAACCACGAGCGAACATACCTCGACTCCGGCCCAATCTGCGGCTGATGGGTATATGGGTGATAGACCACCGAAGACTGAGAGTGAACTGGGCGCCAGGACGAGGTAAAGACAGTCGGTTTCGGAGCAAAACTACAGGATGGAAAGTCTGAGCGCTCTGATCCTAGTGTCGTCGGACGAGAACCACTTGGAAGAAGCTCGGGAACAGATAACCGCGACGCCAGCACCTCCTCGGTTTCGTGACTGATGAGAGAATCAACGTAATAATTGCTTATGGGACCCGTGGTTGACATGATTACCTTGAACTCTTTTCTCTATTACGTGCATCTGATTTTTACATCGAGCGGGTAGTTTTTTTAAAACCTTACCCATAGAACAATCAAGTCAGGTAATTATTTCGCCCTGGATTCCTTTATTTTCATTGGCCAAAGCAGGACACGTGGTGCTATACCTCTAACTGCACAGATTAATGCGCAAGCAAGTTAGCCTACTGTCCAGGCAGGTTTACTTGCACATCATGACTGGTGTTAAAATACCAGTGGTGAAAACAATATGCACATTTGACTATCAATTGACCAATAATTTGTTTATTCTCTCTTCATAGGCCTACTTACACAGATGTATTTAAGACTATCGAGTAGAAGACGTAGACTACGTTGGTACGAGGTACTATTTTCCCATGCAGTGTGTATAGCTCATCAGAACTTAAACATTTTTAAGAACACAATGTGTCTATTGACCAATTTAACGTACAAAACTCGTATTATGTCAATCGTGTTAATGTTGTATGAACTTGTTTCATATATAGGCCTACACTTGAAGAACGATTGGCCCAGTGAGTTTAAACTTGAAGAGACGGTTTATCTAGCCTAAAGCAGTTTAGGGAGCATTTGAACCGAAATCACAACCATGTTTGTCATTTCGTATACATTTTAACACAATAATTTGCACTGTATCGTTACTAAACCGCCTATAAAGTAATACATTCAGGAAGACTGTGCTGTCTGTTACAATTGTAATTGACAGTTTATAACCTTGTGTAGTCAATATTCAAATATAATCTAAAAATCTTTGCTCTGTCCAACGACGGGCGTAAATTTATTAATGGCGTGTGGGCTACCTTTCTTGTCAAAATGATATGCTAAAGTATGTTTAAAACATAGTTATCTTATCACGAACTTAAAGTTTCGGCAAGTCTCAGCACCAAGCACATTTAAACACAAAGTAGGCCATATCAACGTCACCAAGTTAACTCCAAAAACACATATTTTCTTCTCTTGAATTGAGATGTAACTTAGCTTTGGTACGAATAGGATATGCCTATAAAGCCTCGAACCTTTAGGCTGTGATGCAATGCGTAATTAATTCAATCCAATTATGTCTTACTCATTTCTTGATTTAAAGTCAGTAACTGTGCACTGTAATCTACTTTGTGTTCTATGTTGTTGTCATTGTTTTTCAAATATACACAGAAATGTCTGCTTTTGAAATTTGGTCATAATAAAATTTGCATCACAAATGTCGGCTGTTTTCAATTTATTAAAGATACAAATTATGTGCATAATGGTGTAAAGAAAGTAACCTAACTATTTGTTAAGTTTCTCAAATTCTAGGCATTTATGTTTTGGTATGGAAAAAGATTTAGACTGTGCTGTAGCCTACCTTTTACTTAATCGATCGATCAATCTATTCCTTATTTGGTTGTATTCTCAATGTAAAATGAATTCTAAAATGATATAGCTATAATAGAATGTCACTGGATTAAGTGAATTATACACACACTCACCTAACACACACGTGCGCCAAGTGTTTTATGTCAAAAGAGTTGAATCCCATGATTCCATTATGCGTTCATAGAAATTGGGTGAGCATTATGCAGTATAAAGACAATATGACAAGTACGTGAGCCTTGACATTCGCCTACTCGTCAAATAATCAAACGTTTTATTTTTATTTTGTAAAGACGAACAACTGAACAGAAAAAAATACTGAAATATGAATTGACTGCCAATATCAATATACCTTACTGGATTGCTTGAAAACTAGGTGGACTGGACATATTCTACTTTTAGACTTAAAACTTTACGTCTCCTGGCAATGCATTAATTTGTTTATTGGTCGAGAAATAAAATGGGATAATAAGAGACACTGACCGGTCAAGAGGAGAAAAATATGACACTGGGTTAGAGACAAGTCTTTGCATGGCATAAGCAATTATATAGTGCTTAACACCATGTTGTACAAGTGCGCACGCCCTCTACACTTATATATGGTGGGGGATTACGTTCAAGCCATCCGGGTCACAAGAATGCTGTTTATTACGCACGTTAATTTGGTGGAGTTGGAGTAACATTCTATACTCGTAAACACATTTAAAGGCACCTCCTTAATGTCTAACTGTCAGGAAACGATTTCACAGGAGGCCTGTTAGGCTATAAGCACTGCATGAAGTTATGCTCGTGGAAAGTCAAGGCCTGAGAAAATCCATCCTTGGATCTATTGGCCAACAGCAATGGAGCAAATATAGGTAAAGCAGGATATTCTGTAATATTTTAGGAACAGTCTCAGTGATGACACAGCTATCTGAAGGTCAGTGCGGATTTATATCATTTCCATACGCTAAATTCTACCTTTTACAACGACCAGATAGGATAAAGGTTCGCTTTGGAAGTCGCGTTGGCTCAGATTTACGCATATAAGAAATGTACAAATGGGATAATTATACTAAGTATCTACAAAACAACACAGAGACATACTCATTTCACAGCTAAAACCACAACCTTTAGCCTGTGCACTATGAAATAATTAGCAATTTTAAGGCTGTATGATAAAGTAGGCTAGCCTATCATGATCAAGTCCAATCACTGAGACAAACACTGCTAAATGTTCCCAGAGATGGCAGAAGCTCTGTCGTTTTTATGGATGTCTGGTATAGACTACAGCTGCACCTGAAATGCTTTGGAATGCAAAGGACCCTCTCTAAAACACCTCCGGTCAATAATATTGTCTGCTAGCCCATCTCCAAAGTAGGCTACAACACAAAGCTTTAAAGGTCTCCTGATGTTTACAGCCCCAATTCACTGAAACCCATAGACGTTTTAGTACCCACCATGCAACCAAAGAGCAAAGAAAAAGGTATCATTGTGGATAGCCATGGCTTGGTTCATTTACGCCAGTCGCGGCCACACAATCTAGCGGAAATTGTCGCCCTTGATGAAGGCGAACTGACGTAATCAAGGCAGTTTCTTGTTGTCGAGCCAGGAAGTCAATCCCAACAACATGAAACTACCTAAACCACGCATCAGCTGAACGTTAGGGGACAAATGCGTAATGAATGTATGTAAATACTGATGGGCTGCTAGGATCGAAATGTATTTCATGGAATAATTATAAGGCTCTATAGGCTTGATGTATCTTTTGTAGTCAATTAATCTTCATTTTAAATCCCATGATTCCGTAGCCCACTGCAGTGGTGACATGCCACTTATACCAATATGCCTAATAACAACTCTATATGCCAACATTTTCCTTTATTGACCTTGCGCAGTTTTCCGATGTACCTATTAGTATATAGAGTATAACATTGCATAAAATGCAATGCTAAAGCGGCAGCAAGCTAAACCACCGTTCTATACAAATAGACAGAAAATCCAGTATAGCAATAACCGTTTATTATGATTACAGTTAAAACATTGTTAAACAAACCAGCACGATACATCCTCTTATTCAGGAAAATGAAGGGGTGAGTCCTACCTCATCTCGCAACTACGGGGACCTTCTTATTGATTTTGCTCCATTATACATGAGATTTTCCTTTCCTTGTTATCGTTTTACAATTTTTTTTATCCGAAATGTTGGTTTTCTTTCCAGGAAAACAGCTCTCGCACACTAGTGCCGAAGCAGACCGATGGTAGCCCGCGGCAACATTGGTGTAGACCTCCTCCCCGTCACCTTTTACGCTTCTAACTGCGGCAACGCACATTATATTTGAAGATCATAAAACCCACCTCAGGCGCTATACTGCATCCATCCTGACATAACAATTTCATGACTTTGACTTATTGTGGTCACCTGGCTAATATTTAAATCACCGTTGTGGTTGGTCTTTTCCATACACTGAAAGTAGTAGACTACTACACGCCCAGTCATCCCATGTGGCAAGTGCCTGAAGGACACGAAGGCGAAGGACACGAGAAATTATGCCTGCGTTTAATTTCTTAATGTTGTGTCTTAAACTTGTGTCTTTGGTCTTTCTTAAGATTGAAAAACACCAAGTTTATATTCAAACAAATTAGCGACATAGCCTTATTGTATAGGTAGCCTATAGGAACAAATCTAACCATCAAATAATTGCATTCGGAGCAGTATAGTGCCAGTAACTACACTTAAAATGCACGATTATTACACATTGCAGCAATAACCTTTATAAAAAACAATAACCTTTTGGAAACAGTGGTTTATTCTGTGACCTGCTAGTGTGTGTGATCTATCATGTTAGTCTTTTAGATTGTACTTTCTTTATGCAATATTCCTCAAAGTGAATGGTTGGATAAATAAACAAACAAAAAAAGAAAACCCTGTTCTTCAGCTTTGTACGTCGATTATGAACCTGGTTTTGTCATGCATCAGATACGCTTACACCATATCTTATCTGCAGGTGGCGCTCTCGAGTCAAATACGATGTAATTTCACAAGAACAGCTCCATTGCCTGCTTGTGTTGGGACCACGTTTTTCGTCCATTTCTCGTCGCGAGCCCATTTTCACCCGCCTTCTCCAAGTAGTTGTACAGTACTCCTACTGCACGTCCCCTGAAAAATCAACAAATTCGTGAAATTATTAATACAGCAAATGGGTTATGAAATTAAATGAAATATTTCAGAATAGTTCTCAACATATTTACAATTAACGTTTAACAAACATTAGATTCCACCACCAGAGCTTATGTTTAAATTAGAGGCAAATCGTCGATAGTCGATTAACCAATTCATCGTTATATGCTACATTTTGATAAAAACGATAGTTTATATATTGAACCCTATATAAATACAACGTTGCAGTGCTAGTTCTTTCTGGGGTAATTTTATAGTAGCCCAATATGTAAACTTTGTCTTCATCGTCCATGTAAGATAGAACACAAATGTGTAGTGAATGAGCTAAGTAAAATACACCTGTAAAACAGTAATTTCGCATTTAGAGAAAACGATTTGGAAATCGGTTTCTTACATCGGACGAGCTGTGACTTAATTATTTAGTCTTAGTTGCTAAACCCGACCATTATTATTATTATCATCTAACAGAATATCCAGTAAGAGAAATAGCCATTGTTTTATTTTAAACACATCAGTCTGTTATACATGGAAATGTCGTTTACAACCTTAACTGAGCTATATCAACTAGCCTACTGGTTTATTTTAATAGGATAAGAGGATAACGACACTGTGTTGCTTTTTTATATTTTAATGTATTCTACTATTCTGTACTTTTTTTTAGTTTAGCGCTAGGTTCTTTAGTTAGACTTGTACACTTTTTATTTAAGATTATTATTTGTTGAATATGAACCGTCCCGGTGTTAGCACATAAAATTATTTGTAAACATGACAAATAATGCCCATACTGATTCTGAATTTAATTATTTACCTTGAAATAGGCTTAAAATCTTGAACTACATTGTGGGTTATGTTTGAAAACAAATTAGGCGTTCATTGTGCTCTACTTTAATTAATTTGCCTTCTTGTTTACAATGTATGCAATATGTAAAAGATTGCAAATCACAAGTCACTTTATAATAGCCAATTTTTAATGAAGAATACGTCTATTACAAATAATAAGAGATTATTTGCTAAATTTGTTACCACATGACGATGTAGCCAACACCCAACGCCTTTGGAAAGCATGCAAAAGATAGCGGTCATTGGCCTAGACATTTTCTCAGCCTGACGCAAACACAATTTACAATATTTATACAAAGCACATTTAGGTTTCACTAATTTTAGCATAGACCTACAATAATCAATTTAAAACAAATACAAGAACATGACTGAGAGTACACATATAGAACATACAAGAAATGAACAGCTTACTTTCTCCACAACAATGTTATACTTAAACTGACAAAGACCAATGAGCTTACAAAAAATACAGAATTTCATCACAAGAAGAATAATAATGAAGGATACTTTGGTAAACTCATAATTAATGTACATTTATAACATCGTAGCCTACTTGTGCATGCATCAATGTGTGATTACCTTAACCTCCCTGTTAAAGTTTTCTGGAATTATGTCAGTTTTAGGAACACATTCCGTGGCGTTTTTTTTTGTTTGTTTCTGCAAGACATGAGTCCTTATCGGTATAAAGTTATAACAACTCAGGATTTTGTGTGCATGTTAGGAAATCTAACATCTGACATCCACGCCCGTTCTCCTTTACATGCTATTTCTGACTCTCCGTCGAGAAATCCAGTCGAGGTTACGGTTTAAACGACATGTTGCCTGTGGGGTATAGGTCCTGTAGCCCATTGTTCTGTCTCAGACCTCCTTTTATCTTCAGGACGTGGAACTAACTGATTGTCCATTCTATCGATATGATGGAGAACAGACAAACAACCGGACATCTGGATCTGATAAATTGAACAGGTTACATAGGCCTTCGTATGTATAAAAATAGGCTACTAGGAAAAAGTTAGCTGGCGAATTTGATGCTTTTGTCTGTGAATATACTTCCGTTTTCAGAGGGTGAAGACGCGAATCCATCATTCTTATGCATCAAACTACCTCTATTCTGTCGCGAATTCTGGAGTACATTCAAGTCTTTGTGCACGGATAATCCTTTTTACAACTGGTTGACATGAAAGCTACAAGCTAGTAATGTATTTTAGCATTCATTTAATTGTGATATACACTTTACTGACTTCAGAGCTCTTTACGAAGATGATTTTTAATGATATTTGATATGGGGCGTGGAGTGCCACAAAACACCAATTCAATAGAGCAAGAACCATACCACGTGACTTTCAGACCAATCGGGGACTGAATGTGGCCTTGGCGCACCAGACTGAGTGACGACATTGAGGTCAAGTTTTGCTAATATCAGGGTGAGGGGCGCCATCTAGCAGGAATCACATCGCAACAACAGTTGTTTTGTGAAAAACAGTTTTTTTACACACACAAAAATGCAAGGGCAACCAACTATATAGTTTGCCTATTGATTGTTGTATTTTTTCCTTGATAGGATTTTTTGTAATGACTATCTTACAGAACATATCATATATCACGTTTTCCACCGACTATCATCAGACTTTGTCTGACTGGCCAAACTGTTTGTCCAGATAGATATTGCAAATGCAAACCTATTTAGCCTAAACAGCATGCTCAACGGCTATTAAAAAAATCATAATCTTGTCGTAGGCTACATATTGTACAAGTAAAATTAAGATGCATATGATAGGATACTAAAGCCATTAGAACCAGAAAGGTTTCAAGATACCATATAGATTTATTTTTAATATATTAATATATTTTATATATTAAATTATTTTTAATTGACTTCGTTGACCATATTTTAAATTGAATTAGCCTATAAAAAGCCTAAAATGAAATGTTACAATATATTCCAATGTCTTTCTATAGGGTATAAGAACCCACTGATAGCCTATGTTAGCCTACATTCGACACATTTAGTTTTCCTGAAACCTTTCGTTATTTCATTTAAACTGATGTAATGTGTCGCGTACGCTTTAAATTAGGCTACACGTGTCTTGGACGATTTAAATTTAATACGTTTTGGTAATATCATTTTGGCCATGTGATTGACTAGCTTTAATTTGCAGCAATTTGCCCATCTTATTTAACATAATGAACATTAAGCTTTTTAGATGTGAGCCAATCGAGAGGAATAGTCTTTTGTTTTTGTAAAGCCTCAACGTGTTTTCATCCACGCTCCATAGGCTACTTCTATACTCAATCTAGGCTCAAATCCAAATGCCCGCTTACAGGCAACCTATCCTATTTTAAACGACGTCCCTTTTACAGGCTTGAGTACTGATTGATAGGATATAATTATACAGTAGGCCTAACCGTATGCATTTTCAGTTAGGCTAATAGCAACTAATTGATCAATCACGGTAGTCAGATATAGGCTACATTTTATCCGACACGTTGCAGTGTATAACTAATAATACTGCTCGATGGGGTATAATAGGGTATATTCAAACGTACTGTCTTAAAAACATTAAAAAATGATCAACATCAGAAAATGGACTGTGGTTTCAACTGTTGTCGTGCAATGTTCATAACACTGGCACTCATATAAACACAAAGGCCTGAATGTTCAAGGTTTACTTGTTACAAAACCATGCAAGGCCTATATGTTTCACTGTACCAAATCAACTTAATTTATGGTAGAACATGTTATACTTACATACTGACATTATAGGCTTCCAAAACGTGCTCTCCATATATTCATATAATATGTCTAGCCCACTTGCAAGATTGTACTTGAAATTGAAATCCGCAGTATTAGTTTAGATCAAATATAATACCATCGATGTGGATTATAACTTTAGTTTAGACTACTGTCTTGGAAGCGCCTGAAAGCCAAAATAACAACCCTTTTGTAACTCCATGAAGCGCAGAATGGTTTGTGAGCCTCAATATAATCATAAACCTATATATAGGCTACCATCTATACAAATCCTACCTTATCGCATCAGCGTATCGTCATGTCTCTTTACCCACGCCAACATTGTCCAGACATCTGAATGACGTTGGACACCACCAGACAAAGCAACATCCCGTGCATCAGATCAGGCTACCTTTGGTCCAGACCCAACGCCAAATGCGGAAAAGGAGGGAGCAAGAGGTGCAAGATATCTGATGCCGTGAGAGGGGCCTGTTGTGGAACAGACTGCAGTCCAGGTCCAAGGTCTCCCGGCGGGGAGTGGTAGAGTGAGAGTCTTGATCTTAACACTGATCCAAGCCCCACAATAACTCTTCTCAAGATTTCATCACTAATATCTAAGTTAAATGGAAGGAATAATATTACTATGTCAATAGTCAACTTCTTATTTAACATTCATTGACATTTAAGGTGTGTTTTCAAAGTTTCGCACACCGTTTTGTTGTTTTTGTTATTTGAACACATTCGAGTATCACCTATGACTTCACATTGTAGTTTTTGCATTAAAATGGGTAAAAACAAGATAAGACGTAGCCATAGTGAAAACAGAAGTACACAATTATGTCATAAAAAACGCGTGCAACGTTGTACAGACTACAAAAGCAACTAATCTTTTGAAATCTAGACGACAATCATCCCGCAAAGCTACCACCATTAACCAATATATAGAAATACTGCATGCATAACTTTTACATGGGAAAAGTAAATGCTGTACTTTGTAAACATCTCATACCACCTCACTAGCTAGCTCCACTCACTAGTTGGTAGGCCAAGCCTTATTTCCGCCAACAAATCTCTGATTAAACTTTATTGCGTAAGGTTAAAGGTGATGACCTTGACTTCACAGAAGTTCAAAGACAAAACTTTTTTTTCCAGTCTTACAAATTAAAAATTAAACTTTTTGTTTTGCATCAGTGCATGATGTCCAGACTGTGTGGCCCGTACAGCCAAATCAAAACATCAACCAAAGACTGGAATAGGTATAGGCTAATGCCAAATTAAGATAAAAGTTAACCTAATTTGGTTTATAAAATGGGGAACTGTATGTCAATTGTAGATTGCGGTGTATTCACATTAAAATTGTGTATTAACTTGATTTGTGTAAAATACGGTAGCCTGTTTTTTTTGCCATAGACATCTTTAGCAATCTTAAACATTTAGAGCGGAAGGAGTCTCACTTAACTGGGCAGACGGAGCAATAAAGGGGTGTTTAGTTCCTCAGTCTTGATGGCACTGTCTAGACTGGACTAGTTTTAGATATGTTCAGCTTTTAGCCTATCTCAGTCTGTCATGGCAAATTCTTGCTCATTATCGTTCGCCACTCGTTCATTTAGGCCACATTTAGCCTTTCATAGGACGAAAACCAATGTAAAATGTATACACTTAAAGATATGCACACTTTTTATATGCACAAATTGTGTCCCAGGCTACTTTAAATCTTGCAAGAATTATAATGTTAAATCTTACGATAGATAGGACATAAAGATTATCTCACCAATCTCAGTCCCATATGGATCACTCGTGGTCTACGTGAACTCTTAAAAGGCACGTAAGCTATTACGTCATTTTTATGTGTTTTATTATTTATAAAAGTATGTGACGGCAAGGGCCTCCTTTGGTGTAATTGTTTGGAGATGTAACAACTAAAAGTTGGTTAATGAATGTAAAACAAGCTGCTCCGTGCATGATGATGAGATTATGGGCCTGAATATAGAACGAAAACTCACCAAACTCTCTTTATTTTAGAATTCATGTTTGTTTATTTTCATGTTACATTCTTTTTACTCGATGCATCGGCTATATTTGACGTAATCTCATAACATGTGAACGGCAAGCAAGGAACTTAAAATCCCATTATAGAGGTCTTAAGATTTAACTTAGTTTTAGGAGTTTGCTAAAATATACAAGGGATAAAATGGGCAAAGAAATTAAATGCATCGCTTTTACACAGTGAATACAGGCTGTTCAATCTTAAAATGTTTTCTCGGTAGGATAATACATCTGTGTAGCCTGTATAGACTGGTCATATTATAGGCTGGTCGTCAAGTCGATTCATTTAGTAGAAAACCCTATCTGCAAAGTCAATAGGCCAATAATTGTGAAACGGCTATAGAGATTCAATTGAATTGCACGCAAGAGTGAAGAAATTAAGAAATTAGCAAGTAGGTGTAAGAACATTTTCAGCGATTACTCTTGACAAAATATGACTGGTGTTGCCATGTGCGTAGGCTACAAATCTTTGAATTAGGCCTACATTGCCTGTAGCCTACAGACTAATAACTAATAAACTGTTACCTCAAATGTCTCCACATAACATTCTCTGGTGTCTTGTATTTTGTTGCCTTAAATGTTCAAAGAAATGATTAACAAAATAACAATAAAGTAATATTTGATTATCATCCAAGAGTCCAGCGTTTCTGCCTAAACCCCACTTTCAGAAGTTGATCTTCTTTTGCCTTGTCCTTCAAAGCAAACAATGTATTGTGTGTTGTGAGTTGATTATTAAGTCCATAACTCACAGTAAAGGATTGCCAGAAAAATATTGCAGGCGATCTCGGCTTAACTTCTTTTCTTTCATTCGGCGATTCTGGAACCATATCTTGACCTGGCGGTCGGTTAGGTTTAGCATTCTGGAGAGCTGAAGCCGTTTCTCTTTGTTGATATACACATTAAAGAAGAACTCTCTTTCCAGTTCTCGAATCTGGAATTTCGTGTATGGGCATCTCTTCTTTCTTGTACGTGGAGTACCTTAGGGTGAGGAAAAACAAAGGAATTACGATTGAATTGAGATTGAATTATCACATTGTATTTCACAAGCAAACTCTTAAGGATGGCCTACGTGATCAACGTGGAAGAATTCAAAACGACTGAACTACAATATGTTTTTAACACGCAGTTCCACCTGCACAGTTTTGTGTTTACACACCTGGTCGTTGTAATATAAATTGCATCTTACTGCAAATGCAAATTGCATCTTTTTTCACTTTCATGAACTCATCTTTTGGAGATATTGACTGCTTACAGCCCCATCTAGAAATACATTAACATATGAATTACGATCATTTAATGTAATTTAATGTTATAGTATTCATCTAATGACATGACTGCAGCAAACTAACCCGTGAAGATTTGATATTGATCAGGTGACAAAAATATAAATCAACAAACACCTTGTAGAGCTCTTGGGCCTGCTTAACGCAGGGAGATCACGGTTTTTGTAGGTTATCAGTGTTCGGTAAACTGCGTGCAATTACTGTATAAAACATACCTACATAAAGGTGAAGAGTCTCTTTTTTTAATAAGAAGCTGGCTTAGAAGTAGCCAACAGTCCAACGGTTTATTTCATATTCATGTCATTTCTAATACGATCAGTGAATTGCAAACCTCAAAACCAGTGCACTTTGACACGTGCAAGTTGACCAGAAAGTCTTTAGGTAGCTTTAAACTATTAATAACGTTTTATTATAATAATCTGATCGTTCAAATCAGCGTTCGACCCATGTTCATCCATGCAGGATGCGGAGACTATTTAAATCACATACGCCCAAAAGCACTGTTCTGCTCAATTGCTTTTTACATTTGACAGGCTGACGAAACATCCCTTAAAAACGGAGCAAGTTCATGATCAAAGTTAGCATTTGTCACAATAGCGCGCTCTTAAACTTTCACAGACTGGAATAGCTGCGCCTCAGTGTAACATATCGTTTTTTCAAAGCGCTTTTCCCATCGTAAAAATTCTTCTTGTTGGAAGAAAGAGCTTTGTAGGTTATAATAAAATCCTTTGAATGCTTATAAAACTCCACATAAAATCTGACCGACAAAACACCGGGCTAGTCCCTTAACCTTTTCCCCATTTACAGCTTCGATACCTACTCGAGTGGCTGGTTTTGCTGGCGTTGTCCTCTTTCGTTCCCGATGAGGAGGCACAAGAACCAGAATTTGTGTTTTCTTCCTCGTCCTCTGGGTCTTTCTCCTGATCTGCAGCGCTGGGAGGTGCGGCAGGCGCTTGGGACGCAGAATCGAGCTTACTGGAATCGCCCTTCGGGGCACAGTTCTCTGGTGAGCTATTTTCCGCTCCGCAGTGTGTGCTTTCGAAAAAGCGGTCAAAGCCTTGTGGAAGAACATTGTTTTTTCCGACACCCGAGTAGAAGCCAGTGGAAGGGTGGTTGGAGCCCGGGTGATGGTGATGGTGATGGCTGTACACACTCTCGTTTTTCATCAACATTTCTGTCATGGTGGACGATGGCGGAAGGCAGTCTCTGTGTACCAATTCCTCCCCTGAGTAACAGGACGCATAGTTCCCTCTGTGGTGCCACTTACTCGAAGGGTCCAAACCGTAGGAAACGTCCCGTACCGGTTGCACTTGTGACAGGTTTGTTGAGTAAGGATATGTTATTTGCCGGGACTGGGCCTGTGGCAAAAACGAGGAGACAGCAGAAAATTCGGGGACGTAGTAAGTGCAGCTTGGGAGGTATAGGTTAGACGCACAGCTCGCTCTGTCCCCGAACTCGGAAGTCCTGTCTTTTCGCGTCTGTGAGCAGAAATTGCCTAGATTTACCGAGTTAAACATCGTAGTTCCCCTTCTCCTGCACCAAGATAGATGTTTAGGATTCGAACTGCAGAAGGAGAAAATTTAGAAAGGCGAGATGACGCGCTATCCGTCTAAGTCGCCCCAAGACACGTGATCGAAAGTAGATATTGTCATATATCAATTTGGAACACTTACATGCGTAGGAGTGGTTCACTTAGGTAAGATATAGGAGGTTCAAACGATTGGTTTTCAAAACCCGCATCGGTATGGGCACCCATATCAGATATCTTACCCTTTAGAGCCAAATCTAAATATCTATAGGTCATAACAAGCTGAATTATAGCTACTATGAATAAAAAAGGTAAGGATGCTTACAAGTCATATTCTTGTTTTCTAGGTCTTCCTTATTTTTTACTAAAAAGTGCAGTAAAACACTTCCCCAATCAATAACATTGGCATTTCACCTGGATTTTCAATTTAGAAAATTAGTTAGCCTATATGGGCTATCATAATTCTAGTTTGAGTGACACAAGAAAACGGTTTTATTTATTGATTTCAGGCTAATCCTAAAATCAGAGGCCAATCCTCATGCTTATAGGCGTTAGAATATGTTGTGTCTATGCCAGTCATTACCATTCTTTCGTTTAGTCAAGCAAAATACAATAGAATAAAGAATAATAACTCAATTTAATAAGTAATTAGTGTACTGCCAGTAGCGTTACACTAGTACATTGCCTGACGACGTGAAATTTTCTATATTATCTATATAACGGTCAACACAACAGAACTGTTTATCATCATTATTGCTTCATGTGTGTGAGGGTATGATGCTAGGTGAGAAAGGAGATGTATGGGGGAAAGGTGAGGAAAAAATACCGGAAAGAAAGATAGACCTACGTGTAAGCGGATATACGTGCGGGTACGCTTTATTTTTAACCCATTTATTGATTAAACTGGACGAAATGGGTTAGACCAAAATCATACAAACTAAGTCTGTACAAAAATGTATGAGCAGCCTAGACGTATTGTTCTAGAGTATATCTGTAGTTGATTTTATAAATAGGTATTGTCATTCTGTTTGTCATAGTTTCATGTGCATGGCAATAAGCTACCTCAAATAGCATTTGAGCACGCTTTAACACGCTTTAATTCCTCATATTTGATAGTCATATTGCATCCGTTGTACGATGTGTTTCTTTTGTATGCTTTTGTATACTTTTTAATCGGACAATTTGTATTGGTCCTTGGTTGACTAAATACCTTTCGACTCTTCAATAATTTGTGCATGAACGTGAAGTAGTCTTATACATGGATTTCAGCGTAGAATACAATAGTCTAAATGAACTTGAACACAACTTTGGTTTGTGGTAGGCCTATTTATGTTAACGTACGTCAGCTAGCTCAACAGTCCAATTTCCCACAGATACAAAGGTCGTGGCGCAAGATAACCCAAACCCTACCTTCAAGTACAAAGAAACCAGACAGCTGCCGAGACACGGCACTTGAATTTGACCACCAAATTTCTGTAAGCAACCACCATAAAACACCAAATAGCTGCAGTAAACCAACTTCTCATCTTCAACTGAAAGAAACCTTTTGTAGGAGAGACAATCGCTTAGTATTCTCTTTATCAGTAAACAGACATGCCATTAGACCATACCTATTTCATGCAATGTTATTAGACTATATACAGACTTTATATTAAACTGCTTCGTATTGGCTATAAAAACGGTGTTATAAGCCTATACCATCCGTAGAACTACTAAGATGTTTAGTCATTTCACACAACCAAGAACCTTCTATGACGCGTGTTGCAGATTTGGCTAAAAGCCCAATGTTTGTTACTATGCTGCTATAGTACACCTTGTCACTAAAATATTAGATTGAAGGGCGACACACATAAACTACACCCGGAGAGCAGTAGAACTAATAAACAAATAGCCAGCCATAAAAATAGTATCCTCTTCCTGGGACTGTCGGCCGTGTATGACCATTAAGTGGCCCTCAATTCCATGCAGCAAACAGAGTCCTGCAAGATAGGTCTACCACCATGATATCTGAGGCAAAAAAAAAAATCTCTAACAGTTTCAGTAAGAATGTTGGTTTAAGCAAAGATAGGGCTTGTCTTTTTCAAAACGCGTGTGTTTATTTGGGACCTGAAAATTGATTAAGGATTTCAAATAATCTTTCTCCATACACAGTGTGCCTGAAAACTGTTCAACAGTTTAACTTCATGATACTTCAAGGAGAGCTCGGTGTTGTAAATATTTGCCATTCTCTGCTTGAAAACAACACTGTCGGAGAGCAGACTTTAGGATATAGCCTATATGTCTGTTGAGTCGAAGGAGCGCCTTTTTCAGTAACAAGTAACGCATATCTTAATACATTCATAGCCTACAATCTATTCTTCATATCAGACCCAACTGTTGTTAACCCGGTGCTGTTCATTGGCTCTCCATAAAGCCGAACTAAAACAAACTCTATATGTCTAAGCTTAGGCTATGTAGCAATATTATTGTCCCCCCATGGCCTAGATCATTTTAATTGGATGTTCGCCAAGCAATTAAATTCGGTTGTATGAGCTGTGAACAGTTTCAAGAGTCAACAAAAATCCATGGTTACATCTAGTTGGCTGATAAAAAGCAACAAGCCACAGCAACAGGATGTAGATGTGGAGCAGTGAGGCAAACATTAATTACATTAATTGCCAGTAAGGGGCTATATTTGATAAAGCAACATAGGCCTGCGGCAGACGACTGATGTAGCCTACAACAAACGGTGTACATCAATGCACATGCTGATCAGGAGTTTGCTGACTGTCGAAAACTGAAAAGCTCAATACGTAACGGTGTGCACAGCTTATTACAGTCTGTGAGGCTATAACATTACGAAATTAAGACGTGCACACATCACCTACAGCAATTTCTTAACATTCAGTTGAGAACTTATTAGGATACATAGGCTATTAGGTATCTAACTTAAACAGACTACTTGCATTTTAACAATATTCCAGAGTGTGCAATCTGATATTTAAATTAGTCTTAAAATAGGTTTAATATTTTAAAATGTGGAGCCTATTTTCTGAAGTTTTGGGTTGAACCATTTAAATCAAAATAGGCATAGAGGTATACCCCTACGAAAAACAGGTCATTTAGCTTAATTTTAGCTCATGCAGCAGTGCTTTGGATTTTGCTTAGTCTTGTAAGGCCTATTTCTTGTTGTGTTCGAGCACAAACAACATTGGGCTAAAAACCTCTTGAATAGGTCTGCTGTCATGTTTTCTGAAAACATAATGTCTCTACAGAGCCGAGGACGTTTACCTAAACCTGACGAACACATGTCTACTGACTGACCTAGGCTAAGTTTCACACTCCACATTTTTGGTGATTTTGATGACGTTGAATGTGCAGCATCATACATGCGTAAAATGACCATAGCTGCTTCACACAAAACATATTACACGCCAGAGCTAGTTTACAGATCCAGAGTTGGACGTCTGAAACAAAATAGGCTGCATATTTGCGTTCATTATAGGCCTATATACGGACAGGCCTGTTTCTGTTCATGCGCTGCATCAAATTAGCCATGTCATTGTCGCTGCGGTAGGCTATTCGTCAACAATAATATGCAGTCAACTTAAATTATTAGACTTCTAATACTTAAAAATAGGGACAACAAACTCACTCGGATAATTATGAATCATAGGGCTATATAGCCTGTATCCAAGGTGGCCAAAAGGTTATAATGTGATATAATAAAAAATCTCATAGGCTATAGATGGACCCATCTCTACATTCATATGGTTTAAAACGTAAAGCAATTTCAATTTAGTAGACTTCATATTCGTCTTGTTCTTATTTAGAAAAAAAATAACTGGTTTAATTTGACGTTGTTAAGCTATGAGGTGCTCTATGATTGTAGTTCGAAATGGTATAAGCTTAATATCTGTCTAATTGCACTCAAAGTGTTGCTGTGTATAACAAATATTTTTTAAACAGAACGTTTATAGGAACGTATCAAAATTTGTCTAAATCTTAGAATCTAAGATTTCAGATGGTTATTCTGTTGGTACTGGGTCAGGTCCTGGGCAACATTTTCCTGGTTGAATTCGTTTTTTGTGACAAGGGATTTGATAGACTGAACACTATGTGTTGATTAATTAATCATGATCCTATATGCTATAGGATACAGGCTAGGAATATTGTGAAACCGTGTCGAAACATCCCTGCTACAATATTACTAATATGCAAATGTAAATCCACAAAAACCTCCTGAAATTGCTATTGCGGTGTTTGAGATACCTAAACAGAATCCCAGAACGTATCCTCCGTAGGTCAGCTATAGGTTTATTTATCTACACGTCATGACTATAAAGGACCATAATAACATGCTCAAATGTGGGAGTCTTTGTTGTTGATTTGGTATTTTGTTCTGGGCAAAATGCCCACTTATCAAACAACTGGATATATAATGATTTATATAATGATACGACGTGAAACAGCTTTGCATACATAACACTTGCTCTTGCGCTTTAGGCTACACTATTCAAGAAAAAAAACACATACCGAAGATATCTGGTGAACTTTGGCTTACCCGAGACTTTTGGCATTTTACTATTTAAGACCAGACTAAAAAGCTTACGCGGTAAAACTTTTTTCCTCAAGTATCTGAAATGTAAAGTAGATTTATGAGAGAGGAAATAGAATCTGTGTTTTCTTACCGAATATCCGTCTTTGTTTCCTACAGGATTCGGTAGCTTTTAAGCATTGGGCCCCTAATTGAGTCTCTCTCTTTATGACGTTTAATTTCCTCTCCAACTCTTGTCACTGCTGCCTTCAGATCTAGCTGAGACTGCCGCTTTTGAAGTTGGCATCCCGATCACTTTAGATATATTGCATCTTCTATTCCTATTAAGAAACAATTTATTTTCTCAAATACACAATCTGGAACCTTTCCTCTCATGTCCCTTTCAATTCATATAAGTTGTAAGTCTTTCTGTACCCTCAACAACAACATTAAAGTAAAAAACAACCACTATACGTCTTATATTCGTTTTTTTCTTTCCTCTTAACAGTTTCTACCGGTTCCCTACTCAAAACATTGGCGATTGACACTGGAGTTCCATATAAGGAGCGTACTAACTTGACCTTCAATTTGTATAGGGGTTCCCGCCCACATAGACGACGGGAAACGCGGGGACCCTGCGCCACACAGTCGGCGAGGCCAGATGGAAAGCCTTCACATCAAAATAAGGGACACCCATATATAGGCTGGGTTTCCCAAGTGCTTGCACAAAAAAACACATCTAGCATTATATAGGCTTATGTAAAACAAATGTGTATAGAAGATGGTCATACAAATGTGTAAACGAATATAGCAATGTGGTTCAAATTTCTGTGTTTAATATTAATTTTCATTAACTAGCCTACATTAGGTTCACATGAAAAGGATAACAGTCCTGCACACACACAATTTTATTAATATATACCAACATGTTTACCTTCTGAATGTGCCAAATATGTTTATATTGGGTGTCAACTATTTGGGAAACTATTTCCCAACTATTTGGGAAAACTATTTCCATGTTGGCTTTAGACAGCAGTAATATAAGGTCGCTCACATGTGCACATTGCATTGCATGTTTAGATGTAGAACTAAAATATTGGAGGAAGAAGAGAAAGTTTCAAAGATGTTTAATATCTAAAACAGTCCGTTATACCGCAAAATCATTTCATGCATGCACCAATGCATATAGAACTGTACAACATCTTTTGGAAATACATTCATAGATATAGGATTTTTTATAAACTGAATGTGTAGAATGGACATTACATGTGAAATATGCTTATTGAAATGCAATAAAATAATTGGTAGGGTTGGCAGAAAATGTACGTGCTACATTTCCACTGCATTGATTACATTTTGTGGGCCTAATTTTTGTACGAAATTTAATGAAACCTAGGCTAATTTAAAGTCCTAAATATTATGGATCTCAGATATCTCAGGACATTTTGTAAATATTTATTTTAACTGTAATTATAAGAATTGTCTGTTTGATTTAAATTATCTTGAAAATCTAAATTCGGTTCATATTCCAGTAGGCTGCTGTATTGGAGACTGCCAAATGGTGGCCCATTTTGTAAAGCGATTGCGCAAATGTGTCTAGTTAAGACTCCCTGGGTGCTGTCTTACATGGCCTTAGTAAAATGCACAATACCAATTATTTACCATTACAAACAGGCTATTTTTGAGTCGTGAAGTTTGATAATTTGTCTTTATACCGTAACATTTTCCAACTACTTTAAAATGAACAGTGTGGCCTATAGGCCTAGTTAATGTCATGATAGTCTCCATAATAAACAAAAACCATCGTTTGTAATTTTACTTAAATGACACGACATGCTGTTGAATTTAAGTAGGCTAATGCTACACATCAGCTTCTTCAATCCCATGTGTCAACAAAGACAATGTTTAATAAAATCAAATAGCGTGGGCACTAACATTGATCAAACCTAGGTTGCAATCATTTCAAAAGATGGCTTCAGGAATCAGTTCACTTTTTCTCTACAGTAGTGTGTTTAATGTTAAACGTTATACATTGATTTCAACGTTATAAATTGAGTTTAATTTGGGGATGTCGGATTATTTATCCATCAGACTTTATTTCAATACATTATACATTTTCTATAGCTCAAAAAAAGGATTAGTGCGTGCTTGTCAGCGCAGGGAGTTGCAAAATTAGCGTGTTCATGAGCTTGTTACACTGTTTTGTCTGTAGGTAAAGGATTATATTAGTCTGCTCTTAAGAATAATGAATCGCACACATCCTAAACCAACTGAAGTAGACATTTCAAATGACCAATTTTTGATGACCAATCTTTCATGCCCCAAATAAACACTAGTATGTTTACCTTCTGAATGTATCCTGTTGGTAATAAATTAATCTGCTTCACCTCTATATTTTACTGATGTTTTTTATTTATTTATTATTATTATTTTGATAAGGAGTCTTTTTAGACTGCCTACCACAACATCACATCTTAACAAATGGGAATAGACTACGGACTACCTACCAGAATGTCAGTTGTAGCTTGATGACGCAATGCAACAGTCTGATCATCCTGGTAGAGAGGACTCATGTAGGGCCATTTCCTTTCTCTCGATTGTTTTCCATAACAGAGGAGAAGTCTTGGTCCCACATTCAAGGTCTGCGTCAACACCATGCAACACTGACCTTTGAGCCTCACAGACAAGCCATAAAAGACGCTAGAGGCGTCTCAAAGTCACAACTTTGAATTGGTTAGCCAACCCAGTAAGCTACTTAGCCAAACGGAACATAACAAATTGTATTGCTCGTAAGCTGCTTTATTGTACAGGTTGCCTAACACAATTCAAATGCAACCAAGAATATGTTCCTTTACGTCTATATAGTTCATTTTTTTAAACGGTAAAGCGCTTTAGAATTGAAATTGAGCATTTCCCTACCCCCCCCCCCCCCCCCCACACACACACACACACACACACACACCATACTTCTAAGGCCTGTGGCAAATTTGCATTTGACCTTGACTGAAGCCGTATTTGGGCAGATGGATCAATGGCTGGTTCACCTCTTAATCAGACTTATTCGTGATTGAAGACTATCTGAGTTAATTGTTAGTCAAATGGTGTTGAGCATGGTGGATGACTTTAGACGAAAATAACATCGAACATCCATTGCTGGTGTGTCGGGTAGTGGTTATTATTCGTGATGTTGTTGACACGTGAGAAATTGTTTAAAGAAACAGATATGTTAGGCTATTTTTTGCATGTCATCCTCATTCATTATTATAGATTAACTCGAATACAACCGCAATGGTCACCAGTGTATCATCAAAGATATATTTTTTTCACTGTTTTTTGGGGGGACTAAGGATGTGTCAATGCAAAACCAACCATCTCCCACGTCCAAGGTGAAGTTGTGCACTGGGCGGATAAAAGGGTTTCATGGCAACAACAAAAAGGCCTATATTATTTTACATGCATCCTCCATAACGCCTTGTAAAGGATACCACGAACAACTTGTATAAAAAGGAAATATAAACACATTTATTGATTTTTATTTTGCATGGCATTACATCATAAAATGTATCTAAAAAAAGCTGAGAATCCAAATCCAAAATCTTTAGAATGGTCGAGGTAGTATATTAAGTCTTCATTGGGTTAGGTTACACAAGATTTGCGTGATTGACGCCACTGATAAAACCCAATGATTTTTAAGAAGCATTAACGGAAGAAGGAGAATAACAAACACAATCTGCGATAGAAAAGTTTGCATATTTTAATAGACATTAATTGACACATTCATATAATTTGTATTGGTAGCCCATAGGCCAGGGCTGATGAACGCAAGTTATAGGTGACACATAACACACACCAAAATAGTTATTTGATCATGGTCATTAAATTCATAGCTGTAAACACTGGTGTTTTAATCATAGCACAGGCTATACTAGTGAATTTGTGTACACAATTCAGAAGACAGAAGAGAAAGAGAGAGAGAGAAACAGCAGCACAAACTATTTAAATATGCCTATGGATATATTTTAATATATAGCATAATAAAATATAATAACCAAAATACCGTGGAAAAAACTGTTCCAAATCCTGAACAACACGTCACTTCGACAAGAATACAAGAAATATCATAGTCACTATCTTAATAACACTAATGATATATTGCAGTACTAGAGTTTCACTAAAGATCTATACATACAGGGTAAATAATCTTCAATAATCTATAAATGAATACGTTTTTTTTTTTTTTTTTTGGGGGGGGGGGTTAGAAAGGCTTGATTTCTAAAATGTGGGAAAAAAAACTGAATTTAAATAAAAACGACGTTAGGCGTGGCCAATTAATTAAGAAGGTGGGCTGTGTAGGGAATTTGCTGCATAAAGTGTAAAATGCTTATTGCAATATACAGATCTCTGTCGTCGTTACGAATGTATTGTATCGTACACTCAGACTTGAGAATCTGAGAATCTGAGAATCACATTCAACAAATAAAGCAGCACACTGCCAAACACCTTCAAACATCTTATCAGTCTTCAATTTCAGGTTTTTGCTTGCGCTTGTGAGAACATTTTGGTGTGTCTTGGCTATCTTGGATAGTCTTTACCCATGGCTCTAGTGTTCAGAGTCCATCCGCGTCTACAATCCGTGTCGATGTCAAGGTGATCACAGGTGAACTGTTGTTCATTATTGTATTGTATTGAAAAGCATAGTACTTTAATATAAAATCGGGGTAGCGAATGTCAAGACAACACCATTTTAGGAGTGTTTGCCCTTGATCGTAGACGTAGCTTCCTGTCATGTGGAAGCAAAATATTTTCAACCGGACATGAATAGCAGATGGTATGCTACACTGTTTCAATTCAACGAAAGTCTTTAGTAATGTATTTACATTAAAAAGCGTACATACATTCATTTTAGAACCTGAAAGGATTCTTAACCAACTTGGTAAGCCTTGTTACCCCATAGTCTTATTTCATTTCCAGTAGGCTAATGTCTAACTGATTAGGCTATATAACATTTTTTCCAAGCTGCAAATATAGATTTAACTTCCGAGCAATTAGGCTCGTTTAATCAATTGCACCCAAGTCCATGGATATGAGGACTGTGGGAATGGATGTGTTAATTTCCGGCCTACTGTTTGTAGGACAGCAATTAGGCAAAATATATAATGAGTATTGACAATGGCAATTTTGGTCGTCCGAAATACTGGACGAACATAACCGTATTGTTGGTTGTCTAAGCAGAATTGTCGAAAGTTATTTTGTCACAGTAAAAATATGCTTAACTAAAGTCCATCAGGATACTGCATGCTGTGTACAGCCCATCTATAATAAAATAATCACTTGCATGTTTCAATGAGATTACATACATCTTTCTTCACATTATTCTTTCCTTTCTTTACATCACGCTCCCCTCTCTCTTAGAAGAAGGACAACGCTTGTTCTCTAAGCATCAATCTCTTCTTCTTCATCCTGCGATTTTGAAACCATATCTTCACCTGTTGGTCGCTGAGATTCAGGCGTTCAGATAGCTCCCTCCGACGCTGCCGGGTGATGAATTCATTAAGCATGAACTCTCCTTCTAGATCTGCCAGCTGGAGTTTGGAATAGGGTTTACGCTTCTTTCTGGTTCTTGTATGCATTGGGTACCACGGAGCACCTGGTGATGAGAATGAGTGGAGCAACCAAGCGAGTGAGAAAAAGAGAGAGATAAAGTAGCATGTGTGTTAAATAGGCCTACATATTACTAAACAGTTCCAAACAGTTCACATTTTCTACCCACACTGACCTCTAAAATAATAAAAGCGTGAATGCACAAACGCATGCAATACATTGAGCAATTGAAATTATTGCTTTCCAGTGGTGTACGTTGTTTCCGAACTATTTAAAACAAATATCTAGTGAATACACAAATAACTTGTCCTATAGACTAATTTTGTTGAGGAGTCACAATACATCTCTATACTTAGCTATGTTGCGTCTACACCTGCAATAAAACTGCAAAAACATTGGGTTGATATGGTCTCATTAAAACCATGCAAAAACAATGCATGAACGAGCCCCCCCCCCCCAATATGCTAATTCGATTCATTTAAAAAGCAACTGCTATGCAGGTGTATTTCTCTGTATTGCTGGAATTGCTGACCATCGATTTTCTGCGTTTGAGCGTTTGGCTTACAATCATTTAAATCCTCAATTACGTAGCTTTTTGGTTCTCCTGGTAAGATCTAGCCTTTCCCATTTTCCTTTTAACCACAAACACTATATAGTTTTTATGGTTGTAAAAGGGTTTACTAGTGTATAAAATGCTCCACGTAAACGCAAATATGAACCGCTTCTTGAATGCTTCCCCTAGCGGTGCCCATCCCAACATGCAAGCCTCGCGTCAATACAGGCGATAGCAACCAACAATTATACAGCATTTTACACATGACATTCATATGTATAAATTTACACTGACCTCCACCCACTGTTGCATTTTGGACATGATTGCCAGGAGATGTAAGCGCCTGTGCGATGCCCGATGAGGATTTGCCACCTTCATTCAGCAGCGACGAACTGGAGTCAGATTCGAGAGACTGACAGGATGGCGGATCTTGGTTTAATTGGTCGTTGCTGTAGTCGTACTTAGAAAAGGTACCGTTGTTTGTCATCCCGTTGTGCAGATGATCCACCGTTATGGAGGAACAAGAGTCTCCTCTTGTCCTCTCCTCGCGCTTGAGGTTTGAGCTTTCGCATATTTCTCTGTTACCGTTGGTGTAAAAACATTTGCCTTCATCTTGCCTCGTAATTTCACATGTACGGTTGAAAGACGGGTTAATGGACATAGGACTGCTAAAGTAAGATTGTGGATATCCATTGCACGGCTCTGACGGGGTCCAAGGGAGGGAGCATACATTGTCCCTTCTTGGGTAGGAGAGTGAGGGTAGACCCGCCAGTTGTCCACCGGACGCTCTAAAGTTTGGAAGGTAAAATGTGTCTCCCGTGTGGATGTTTACCAAAGGTCCCACAAACCCGCTATTAAGAAGATTATGCTCGCCCATTTCGGCGGGCCCGACCTAGAGCTTCTAGTTTATAGCAATCTGACATTTCACATAGTTAGACTCTGCAGGCCCCGTGATTGGTCGAACCCGGGCCACATGTCCTTAGCCAAACTGCGTTACGGAAGGTGCCACCCACTTCGTCCATGTCTGACTAAACAAAACATTAACTTCTGTTCTGTTTTACAGAATTTATAAGCTTTTTAAATATTCTGTAAAGATGTAATGAACATTTTTGTTGTTGCTGATTTCATTTTATGATTCGGATTGACATTTTTGGTAATCCCATTTTAAATTGTCACAATCCATAATTATAAAACTACATTATTGTTCACTGTCTTTTACATTGTATTTAACAGGCTAGTAACAAGCAGCTAACTAGACGCGTCGTTCGCTCGCTTTTCTCTTCAGGCCAATATACAGGTTACATTGTTGGTGTGCAAGTCTTACTCTTTCTTTTAGAGCAAATTACAGATGAATTGAATGTCATATAAAGCTGTGATGCTGCACTTTACGGGCCTGTTTTAGAGAAAGACAGCCTCTCTACTCATTCTTCACAGCCATCCTCATCTGTATTTACAGTATAACAGGGTCAGTAGGTTGCAACCGTTGACTCTGTTAAAATGGAGACTGTCTGCAATAAGGTTATTTTAAGAGCGTACATTTCAAATAACATCCGTGCTAAGCGAAGAACTTCCAATGATATCAAATTAAACGTTTTTTTAAAAGGCGAACAACTGTGCGACATGGATTTAAATGAATCACAAAAGCTTATACTCTCAACAATTGATCCGGAGCCTATCTGACCTGATTATATTAGGTCTACGTGAGCGTTAAGGTGGGTGACTAATGCAAAGATTTGTAGGTTGGTTTTTGGAAAATACTATGGTGGATACGAATGGGCCAAGTTGATGGGTTTGTTCCTTGTTTATAATGGATAAACCTTAAACGCTATGTAGCAGGGACAAGAAATGGACAACGCAAAACAAAGACGCATAAAGCTTAACAAGTTCATGATCAGGACTGCAGGCTATTTGTGACTATGCATGTCTGGAATGGCGTTTTGTGCAAACAACAGACATAAAGTATAGGACTTATTGAGACTGTATGCATAATATCACATAAAAATTAAGATGGTCAATTTGCTAATTTTTTACGTGAATTTCAATATGCTGAAGGTGGCTTGAGGGGGATTTAGGGTGACAAATTAAACAACGATTTTGACAAATATATCTCAAATAGCATGGTGGCTAAGCGGCTAGGGAATCGGGCTAGTAATCAGAATGCTGCCGGTTCGATTCCCGAAAGTGACAAATGTCCTTGGGCAAGACACTTCATCCTCCTTGCCTTTGAATGTCCCTGTACTTGCTTATAGTCGCTATGGATAAGAGCTGCTAAATACCTAAATGTAAATGTAAACATTAAGCATAGCCTAAAGACTGGCTTTTATATTAGAGGCCATACACTGACCACGCTTATATTTTAGAATTTTATCAACACATGCCTACAGGAGACACGATATGATAACTTTTCAATAACATATGCAAGCTAGAGGTTGCATCTATACGCACCTGTATCTTAATGCCAGAGCATGATTTGTCAATATATTGCACGGTGTCTAACTTAATACTAGGTTATATTCTTACCCGTGTAATGAACACGTTTTACTGGACATTATTAAACGCATCTTATTTGGTTTTCAAAAACCGTGACATTACAATTAGGTCTGAAAATAAAGGGAATACATTTGTTTATTTGTGAACGACATTTGTTTAATGCAAAAAAGTCTAGTGCTGTTTAAGAAACAGACGATGAACACAGGTAGGCTAGCCAAAACAAAACCGAATGTTTAGCCTTTACAGGGATAGTAGCATACTTCAATACATTTTTCATGTTGCTAGAAATAGAAATAGGTCCTCGGAGAATGCATGTGGGTGTTCCTGATAGATAGAAGTTAGATTCGACCACGAAAGAGGAGATATATGCAACTCTTGCCGCCTATTGTGTCAGCTGTTGAAAACATTCAAAAGTAGTAATACAAAAGTAGGCCTATGTTAAAACAACAATATTCATTCGTGTAATGCTTGAAAGAAATTCCATGATCTTGCCGTTGCAAAATGTATAGCTGAAATGCAACACATTTTCTTTCATTCCGCTCTTTAAGTGAAAAACCCAACAATTGGTGCTGCGGCAGTTCAAGGTCACTGTCTAGTGCATTGCTGTCTGCTTCTCACTGGCACGGCTGCCTTGAAACTCCCCGCCATGTCCCGGCGACGCTCGTCTGAACAAATAGTTCCTTCAATTGAGTTCCAATAACAAGTTGTCACAGTTAGGCTACAGACCAGTTGTCGAGATACAGAAACCAAGTAGAAAAACCTACCCGCTAGCCAAATCAGCAAATGGGTTACTGCACGTTAACAAATCATGATATGTCAACATTTAAATTGGAGCTAAATTAGATGGTAGAAATCAAAATGTAGAATTAGAGAGCACTGTAATATATAATTATACATTCAGCCCATAGCTTTTTTGCACGGTTTGACCTTTACAGTGAAACAATTACAAATCTTAACGTTTTGTAAGATAGGCTACACTAAAGTTTAGTGTCACCAACATTTGAATAATGGCCATTTTGACATAGACCTGTTGTGGACATACAAGAAGCAACGATTCTGATCTGGACCTATGATTTATTTTAAACTTATAGCTGAACTTGCGTATACAGTCCAATAGTCCAACAGTGCTGCCCAGGAGACCAGACTACAAAGTCTGTCAAAATAGCGTAATTGCTTTTGTATATGCTTGTATGTATTTAGTCTTTAACTCATACTTTATGTAAAATGTTAAACTTTTTATAAAAAACAACTAACAAAAAGCCCTGATAAGTCTTGTGACTGCTAGGCTATGAATCTTTTTACTATTGGCTGCAGTAACAGCGGCTATATTTGCCTGTGTGTGTGTTCAGGCCTAGGCTACGTGAGCGAGAATGGCCAAAAAAAAAGATTGCGAAATATATAAAGTAAGATAAATAAATATGTGAATTTTTGTTTTCAATTTTATTTGGACGGAGTAGGCGACATCATCATCGTTCCATTCGCCTGTCGCTTCACGTCAGATATTGGAGTGCACAGTAGGCCTATGCCTAACGCTCTTCCTTTTATGTACGAGTTCAAACGAAATCTTAAGTGAGTTTCACGTTCAGCTGTTCAGAATGAATAGTTTCATTATTTAGTTACTTTGCATCTTGCAACAATCAGCACTGACGGTAAGTTAATGTAGGCTAGATACTATACGAACAGAAATCCAAATTGTTCACAAAAACATTATTTGACCTCATGAGTTTGTGTTTTTATTGTTTAATTGACGATAAATTGAGTTGATGCAAACCAAGGAAAAATCGAAAGTCAATGAATTAAGGCTTACTGGTCGACTTCCTGCTATTTCCATCTATTCACCAGCAGAGGCTGTCATCCTCCTATTCACTGTTCAGGACATAATTAGACCAGCTAAATGGTCGACTGAAGAGTTTCTGACGTATTCCTTTCTCAGCAGTTCTAATTTTGGCAACACTTCAAGAAAATTTATTTGAAGTAAACCTTGATTATCACTACATACACATGTGAATTTAGAGACTATATGTTTAAGAAAAGACCAACGCATGTCCCATTAACTTGTCATAGGCTTTGGATATAAGGCGTGAACTAAATACATATTTATAACCCAGAGTAGACCAGAAATTAACTGTAAAAACAATCACTCTGAAATACAATATTTTGTTGTTGTTTGATTATTTTTAAAGGTGGGGTATAGGTCTTCAGTGTCTGAAAACTTGACCATATGTAGGCCTAATTAAAGCAAAATAAAAAAATCTCTAAAAATAGCCTATTGGTCAAATTATTTAGAGTTAAATATTCAACAGTTTTTAAGCAACACAATTTCACAACAAATAATATCACCATAAAGTTCAAATTACCAAACCTTTTTGCCTTGAAGGTGTACACACAAAACAATAAAAGACAGTCATTTTAGATCTGTGACCATATGTATAGCCTAAATAGTGAGGCTATAAACCCACACAAATAACACGGCGCAGTAGCAAATGTATATAGCCTAGCCTACTAAACACCCGTTTAGTAGGCTATACTTTTGATAGGCTATATGCCTGTATATAAATAGTCACACTCATCGCCTTAAACTAAAGGTATACGCTCGTGTAAATGTCGTGACAATTGCTTTACAGGCCACGTGTGTTCTTGGGAGCAGACGAAAACACCAAAGTAGCTTTACATCTTCGATTGAAAAGAGCAAACTTGTCCGTGTCAAATGTAATGGACTTGCAAGATGATTGCAATATAAGTGTTATCCAAACTCAGAAAACCACACACTCCCAAAGATGACTGTGTAAGTGTGCGGTATTCAGTCTGGATGCCAGGCTAAATTATTTAGAAGAGCAACTAACCAAAACATTTTGTGGATTTGTGCTGAACAAATAAACTAGGTTTACAAGGACTTTCAGATTATATTTTTTCTTCCGTCGTTTACTTTCCAAACTTGGTGTCTTACCTCAATCGACCAGAAAGAGAACGCACAGCCTCCCATGTTTGCAATGCTCAAGCTGTTGTTATGTCAAGGTCAAAGTGACAATAGCCAACAGTCATGGTCAAGGGTAGGCATGTGACGTAGAGACAAAATAGACGAGTAATTTTGAAGCTGTTTCAACAAGAATGAAGAATCTGGCAAACATTGTTTGTATTAATCTTGTTAATACACAGTATATAACATATTTAAATAATTTATTTTGAATATATAGAACAACCATATAAAAACCAACCATGGGCTGATAACCATAACCGAAATGAAAAGGTTATATCATATACTATCCTATCCAAACTAAACTATCCTTTATCCCTTTAACTCTCTCTGAATCACATTGTTATATGTACCACTTGTTGCTCTGGTACAAACGCGTTGCGCACAGGTTTTCCGTCAAACAATCACATGTTGTGTTATTATCAGACGGGGGAGACAATATACTATACTTTTGTTAAGGCTCTGTGAGTAAACATGTGAGTTCGCAAACACTGCCATCCTTAATGTTGATGGCGTTCGTATTGGCATCTAAACATCCCCACCGGCAGGGCAGGCATACGTAATACTTCATCATTAGTAGCATCATTTAGCAGATATGACTGGGTTACCTCTGGGTTACCAGGGTTATCTCTTCACTTTTTATTGACAGATGACAAACACTGGTGGAACCTACCCCTATCCCTACCCTGACCCTTTTCCTTCAACAATTTTTGAATAACAAATCCCCCCGCTTGTCCAATTGTCTTCCTAAAATATTTGTAATTACGAGTTCCTCCATAGGCCAGCTCAGTCAAATTAACGAGCAACATTTGGAATGAGTTTGAATGTCAGAACGTACATTACACACAAAAGCAATAGTCTTGCCTTAAATGTGGGGCCAAAGCAAATGTTTTGCTTCCACCTAATGTCGCCACAGTATATCTTTCTTGGTGAATCTCCAGACCTAGCAGACTGAGATTTGTACTGATATTGAAACAACACTGGTTCATTCAAGGGACTGGACTGTTGAACTGGTGAAACTGAGAATAAGGTACACAACCAGTGTAACATGATCATTTTGACATGTTTGGGATTAAGTTAGCCTATTTCATGATCAAAACAAAGAGACCGATTTCATGAAAACACGTGCGACTTACATGGACAGATCATTACATTTTTATTTATTTATTAAACACAATTTTAATCCAACACCACATCACAGTTCAAATGGTGCATTGAAGATGAGCAAAGGTCCTACAATGGGAGTGCACAGCCCGAATGCAATAAGACCTGATACTGTACAAACCGATGTTTAAAGGTTGTGCATTCAAATGCAATGCCGTCAATATTTTGATTTTGATTACAGTCATTTCAGTTACATGACAGGTATATCAAAAACTATCTCAATTTAGGCTGCAAGTCCTGTCACACGAGAGAACAACAGACTAATTAAATAATAAATGTACGACACAGACAATAGCAGCCTTATTGATTAACCTTAAGATCAAACTAAAATGGCAAAATAGGTATAGGCTTATAACAGTAGCCTTATATGCGTTGAGTTTTGAAGCGTCCAAGTCCAAGCGTGAAAATGTATACGCGCAGAATGACGGCGTGAAAATCTGTACTGGGAAATGTTTGCCAATGTTTTTATTATTTTGGTAATATGCTACTTTCCGTACTGCAGGGGGACCATTCAAAAGACACATTTTCAACGATCAATAGATATATATATATATGTGATTCAGTCCGATCTATAGGCTAAAATAATAAAATCCCATTCTTTGAATACCAAGTGCATAAACTTTTGGTGAGATTCCTTACAAGAGCGTTCATGGTGAGAAATATGAATAGCTAGAAATTGATCAAGTTGCATGCATGTGGGCGCTTGGCTTTGATTTACAGACGAATTTCTTCTCTTTTACTCGTCGGTTCTGGAACCAAATAGTAACTTGGCGTTCGGAAAGGTTCGTGGAAGCTGATATCCGTCTTCTCTTGTCTTTGGTGATGAATTTACTGGCGGCATATTCCTTTTCTAGTTCTTTCAACTGGATTTTAGTGTATGGAACTCGCTTCTTGCGACCTCGCCGGTAACTGCTGACCTCTGGTTGCAAAGGGACCACATCTGAGAGATAAAAAGCATAAAAAAGCCGTTTAAATTAAAGACTTGAGACTAAAAAACTCAGGCACCCAGTCTGAATTGCCATCATGTGCATTTTGTTATCCCCATTTGTTACAAACGATTCTTAAATGGAATCCGAAACTATAGGCCTAAACCTACATGGGGCCTTCCTGACTCGTTTTAACTGGATATGTTTTAAACTTACATTTATTCATGTTTACATTTACATTTATTCATGTTGAGCATGGCCTACTGAAACTATCGTAAACCCAATTCAATTTAATCTAAAAACCAATAGGCTTTTAGACGTGAATAAACGCGTTCTTCCTGACAGTTACACAAATGTCGAAATGCCAGTCGTGTCAACTGTTACATGATTGATAAGCCAATCAATCCAGGAATTTGGTGGCTATTCTTAACAAGAGGGAACTTGATACAGATACAGAAATTTAGAAACACAAAAATGTAGCCTACTCAATAGTCCAGTGAGTATACTGCCAACACACTAGACCAAGATCCGAAGGACATTTCAACAAACTCACAGCAAAGCAGCATGGAATCCTGACTGAAATACTTTGATTTAAGAATACATTAATTTCGTGACTGATGGCATGTGACAACACATGCAGTCATGGACACACTCCCCCCTCTCTCTCTTTCTCTCTCTCTCTCTCTTTCACTCTCTCTCTCTCTCTCTCTCTCTCTCTCACACACACACATACTCACATATACACACACACACACACACACACAGATACACACATAGGAGTTTGAGATACATTTTGATATCTCTAAAGCTGCCTCGTCAAGATCATGGGATGTTTTGATACCGTTTTCTCACAAAATAAATAGTGTAAGTCTTGTAAGCCTAATGAACACATAACAACACGATCATGAGGTTATTCGATTTGTAATCTGCAAAATCGTTAATGCAGATGCAAGGCAAACTTCAAGTTTCCGCTCCCTAATTGGATTAAGCCTTCCAGGGAGATGGCGAGAGGGCATACCGTGTGGAAACTATTTGAAAGCTCTGCTCCTACACAGTAACGGACTACATTTTCAACCCGATTTACAAAACATCCTTTCTTTTTATATTGATAGAGTAACACAATCATAAGATAGTATACTTTAAACTATTGGAAGTTTGGTCCACAGACATGCGCACGTGCAGGCTCTCTCTATTAGGTTACAGGTTTGATTGTTGAAATCAAACCGTTACATCATGCACAGACTACCCAGGCAGTTTTTGGAATTAGATGGAAACACATTTAATACCTGGGAAGGGTGACTTCCAAAGATGTGCTGACTGAGTTTGTTCTTTGGAACAGTACACCTGTCCATCCCAGCCATTTGATAGAGCCCAGTGCTGATAGCCATCCATGGGTATCAAAGTCTCATGTCGTGGTTCCGGGTGCGCACCGATCCCAGGCACCACCGATACGTCCAAGTAGCTTGGGACAGTCTGATAGGAGCCGGCAAAACTTGGATAAAAGGCAAATTCCTTTGGGCGACTTGACAGTTCTTCCGTGGGCAGCACCGCGCTGGGCTCTGTTGGGTACTTATCGGTGGGGTGATAAGAGCACTGCTTCTGCTGTAAGTTCACGTTATGAGTGTGCGACAAGCGACACCCGTAATAAGGGCTTCCAAACGGGTAACCATATCCTAGGCTGGTGTTTGAGGAAGTCTGTGGAGCGGGGCATGGTCTCCCCATGTCCTGAGGGTTTATGTCCGAGTATACAGAACTTTGGTGGGCAATGCTGCCTGGGTGTCGTCCCAACGTGGTGTGCGAGATCAGTTCCCTGCAATGGGTAGCAGGACAATTCCCGCTCAGTCCCTCCATGGATTGGTTTTTATTCTGATTATTTTCATTCGGGCTTTTTTCATATACGTACATAAAGGTGTCCGCCCAGCGTGGATGCAGGACCATCGAAGTCGTCATATCACGGGTTGTCGATGCTTTTTAAAAGTCGACTACTCCAAGACGGACACCTCATCTCCAAACACTTTTTTACGCATGCGCATGCGTACAGCCCAGTACCCAAGTGTCCACTTCATTATTGAGATCCTCAAACACGTGATACCACAACATGGCAGATATGGGGGTGGGTAGGCTATAGGTGGTGAGAGACGCATCTTCTTTAAACAACATTTGGTGTAGGCTCAGCAATGTTTCTTGATTGAATTTTAAGCCTCTGGATATAGGTAAGCAAGAAAATACAAAAAGGCTCAGGAGACGCCATTATAAAATATAGGCCTAGTTTAAGGGTAGGAGGGCGATAAGAGTTCTAGCCGATACATGATTAACCAAATAGGCTACTGAGGATTTGCGATTTGTGGTAAGATTGTGTACATGCAATCGTCTTTTTAGACGTGGACCATGTAGGCTATAGGAACTACGTTTTAAATCAAATAACCTATGCCCCTAAAATCTGTAAGGATTCCGTTAAGCTTTAACCCATACTAAAACATATGATTTAAACTTCCCGTTAGAGTCTGAGTGTTTGTTGGTAGGCCTATCATGGTCATGAAAATCTAGGATTTAAGCTAATAGTTAAACTAGTCATATTATCATTAGACAATAGACAATTTTGCAAAAATCAGACCATAGCCCACGACAGGCTACTGGACAAAATTAAATAAAGTCAAGTTTTATATTGTTTAAACTATGCTAATGTGACAGATGGCGTAGAAGGTAGGCAATATAATGTTTGGCACTAATAAAAGCGGAATTTAAGCTACGTACTAACAGGTGAGAGTTTTCTTTAAATGTTTACCTTTAGTTCTCACGATTTCATGATGATCAAATGTCTGATAAACATGAAGGAAACTAGGCTACTGTGTAGAAATAATTAAATCGGATGAACTCCAGGCCTCGATAAACGGTCTGTTCTTCATTGACTGCCGCAGTCACGGACACTTTCAATTGTGGTTTCACTAGAAAAGCCGCTGACATGGTCTCTCATACTCTTGGGGCAACCAAGTAAAGAAAGATTTAGTTATGGTTTGGGACAAACAATAAAAATGTAGAATTTTGAGAGTGGACTGTCTGTATTATTCAATCCTAATCCTAGGCCTATATATTTTCATTCCAACTGTTGCACGGTAAGCCATTCTGTATTTGCCAAAGTGAATGACAAACAAAACTAAAATAAATATAACTTGACGCTATTACATAAACTGAAGTATCATACTCACATTAAATAAAGAAAAACAGGCTTTCTGCAGGCTATTCACACCACGTAAACCCATGTAACATTAATATTCTCCACGTATTGGCGTTCGAAAAAACGTGAAAAAATGCCCTCATTTTGATATGAATATAACTAATAATTGGTAGGCTACCTTATCTATCTAAATCACGCAGGGAGGACACCATCACGTACAAATGGTGTCTGATCATGCTTAATTGTAGAAACCAGGAAGTCCAAGGTCAAGTTAGACAACACAGACAAACAGGGTCGTAATAGGTCTAGACAGACAAGAATGAACTTCACACACGCTTTGTGGTCGTACGTGAAAACTCAAACTCTGACTTTTTGAGGTAGGTTAACATAACCCGGTCAAAATTCAGTTCCTGATCTCTTCGCTAACTAATTTTAGAAAGAGCACAGCTCTTGTAGTCTATGCTAAGAAGCTTAAATCACACACATATCTCGATATTTAGTAGTCTAAATAAATAAATAAATGCTATTTCAAATCCCTTAAGAAAATGTGACAGGCACCTTACTGTGATTACGGACATTCATTAAACTTGATAACAGTGGCTATTTCTACCCAAAGTATATATACACTTTTATCCTTTAATCATATTTGCCATATATAGAATCTATCCTATGGGATACACATTTACCAACTTACTCCGTTGTGGAGTAGACATTACACATTAAGCAACATAATGCAAAACTAGATAAAACGACCACTGTGTGTCTGGTCAGGGACTCGAGTTGTCGAAATAATGCCGTTTATGTTTCTTGGGTAGCCTATTTATTCTATATATTCCCAGTTTATCTTAATTTATTTATTTTGGTTTCCACTGCTGAAACAAGCATCCAGCTCTCCCATTCCAAATTAAATTGAATGCATGTTTTTGTCATTTCTGACACAAGCCTATAATCTGAGATAACTGAACTTAAATAAAGTTAAAGCACACGGTGGCCAAGACGCCAGGTAGCCAATGCCATGCCCATAATTTGCTACGTGTTCACAATTATTGTTACATTTCTGCAACCCTAATTGTAAAAACCTGTCATGTAATAGTTGTTGATAACAATTAGCAGACCCTTCAAAAAACAACAATGCTTTGTAGGTCTGCTCTCTCACCTGAAAAAGAGTAGGTAAAAGCGACTTTGAAATGGTAGGCTACTGTGAAACGTTATGTTGTTTTAGGATAAGAGTGCTTGTGTTTTAAGGACGTAGCATTAAAAATGTAACAGCTTATAGGGTTAACACAAACATAGCAGTGGTGGCCTTTAATCTCCCTGAACAAGTCGCATATTCCCATTGTAGTCCTAGCCAAGGCCTATACGCTTTCAGGATCCACTATCCATAACCTTCCAGTATGCTAAATACTGTTTATAGACAATATACTTTAATTGAAATTAATCTGTGGACAACTCCACGGATCCATTTCCTTTAAATAACAAACCACAGTTTTGTTACCACTGCGTTCTAACATGTAGGCCTATACAAGCAGACTCAGTGCTCAATAACGACGGCATGTTTGCATAGTAAGCTTCTCAACCAATACGACTGGACATGAAAGCGATAGACGACTAAACGTTTAAATGAAAATCTTTTAAGTGATTGTTATAATACAGACGAAAACATATTTGAATGTAAAAATTACTGCAAATGTGGCTGATTTGCTTTAATTGTTAGTTCATTTGCAGTGTCAGTTGGTATTAAAAATAACTTAACTAAAAGGTAACATTATTATCAAATGTCAGCATTTAGAAATGGTCGATCCAAATGGCAGAATAAGTTTAACTTGATGCAATGTGAATATCACGGCACTGTGTTAATCAATTGGTTTTCGTCTCATACAAATAGGTTGGCGGCAAGACCCTTCACATCAGCAGAAGTCCAAGTTCAAGTTAAGAACGACGTCCACGGCTTCTGTCCTGATGGCTCCACCACAGTTACAGGCCTTTGAATCCACCTCCATATTCATTACATTGCAAGATATATCTTCTTTCTCATGAGATAAAAAAGTACTGTCTGCATTTAGGAAAACAACCTGTACACCGTGGTTCTAGTTCTAGTCTATGTACTACCTGGAAAGAGGGGGGGGGGGGGATTCCAAAGAATCTGTTGATGCAAGGAGACAGGGATATTATATAAAAGAAAATGCACCATGAGACCTCCTCAGGGTTGGATACATGTATCCATAGTTATCATAACCTTTATAACATGCTGCTATCATAAATCATTTCATCAAAGATAGACCCCAAATTAGGTTATACAAACATCCTTTATGCACCAGTAGAGATCAGATAACATAAACCCCCAAGGTAACATGCTTTGTATGAATTAAATACCTTCATACATCTTTGAAGGATGTCAAGGGGAAACCAACATTTAAGCAATATTTGGTAGTTTGGTACAGCAGTTTGGTATAAACCAGCACTTATTAAGTAATGGAAAGTTACAGATTTAATAAAATGCAAGGGCAGATTTGTTGAAGTGGCTGAGCATTTGCCCAGAGCAACACTATGCACTATGCAATGGAAGCTTGTTAAAGTTTTTAAAGAAGGCTTAGGGTTATTTTTTAGGAGCCGCTGAGGAAAGGCTACTGTGAAAGCGAGTTTGACACTATAAGACAAAGGAGCAACAGGGCTCATCCAATGACGTGAACTGATCACTGACAACACAAGTAACCCGAGTGTGTAAATCCACATAACAGTCGAAATGGACATTGAGACAGTAAGTGAGACAGTATGATGATTTTTACGTGGTTTTGAAACATGCAATTAAGCTTTTTCGAAAGCAAATGGTGATAAATGTGTAGGATGACTTGCATGACTTGGATGACAAGAGGAGTTGCAATATCTGTCTGTCTGCCTCTGCTCTGTCCGTCTATTAGTCTGGTAGTCTCTAACTTATACCTTTTTACCTTTGGCTGTACGTATTTACAAAGACTGTCTTTTATTTAGCAAACTTTTATTCAAAACCTCGTTGAGATTTTTCTGAAGTGAAAAGCTTCAAGCTAATTGATCATTTAGGGTTATAACACAATTGTTTTGTTGTGAAGTAAACCTCCGTCCCTTCATTCTTCATTCGATTCAGTTTGCACTTTGTAGCTCCTACTAACCCTCTAACGAGGCTGTATTAATTAGTGGTGATGAAAATGTGAGACGTTCAGATATAAATGTATAACCATTCGTTATGGTTCGTTTTGAACTCTTCTCTATGTCTAATATTTTGAATAACCTGCTATAAATATTTTATTGAGAGGGTTTTCATGATATTTTGGCTGACGGCTGAGGAATGATTCCGTCTGCGCTGCAAGAGATAAAGTTCAAGTTCAAGATTGTTAACAGCCAGACAGAAGAAACAATTAGTCTCAAAGTGCATATGGCCATCTAAAACAGATACATAGGGCTCTTGGACCTTTACAGTAGTTTCCAAATTTACGTCTTCTTTGCATCTCAGCTTTTGTTCGTCTTCAGGTGCAGGTTGGAGTTCTTCTGTGGATATCATCACTGATGTAAATTAACCACATCTAATTGCCCTGTTTACATCACTCTAGAGTTTAGCTATTGGTAAAGGACGATTTTACACATTTTACAGAAATCGAGACATAACCTAAATAATCTCTTACCGTCGATACATCAACATTCTTCTGTAAATCTATCCTGGGCCTACAGCCAAAGGCTGCATTGCCAGACAATGTTTGTCGTAGGCTATGCTTATAGTCGAATTAAAACAGCACATCTAATCAATTTGTTGACGTAATCAGTTGCATTTCAATGCATTTTTCACGAATTCAAAGTGTTCTCAACACACAGAAATCGGCCCACGATGAGGATATTTGAGTACATATAAAGAAACATCGTTTAATACATGAACATTAGGCTTATGTCATGTGCGCATTCTGCGGTATAACTCATTTTCCTTTTCATTTAAATGTACAGAAGTATGATATTCGTTTAATCAGTAATATAGTCATTAAATTCAATTCACTGACTAACAATAATGAACAATAATAGGATTTCAGGCTTTAAAAAAATCACATACAGCAAATATAATGATCAAAACAAAAAGACACAGAGAATTAATCATTGTTATGCATCACAAATTATGGTATGCTTAAATTAATAAACAAGAAAGTATATTTCCCATGTCGTAACAATAGTTTCTCACATACGCCATGATAAGACTTTCCTGAGATAATATTGAATAATATATAAGAAAATATTGATAATTTAGTGCTGCACCTTATCAGGTGCAATTATTTAAAAACAAAATCACTGCACTTTTGAGAGAAAAACATAAATAAAGCCCACGATTCTGGTCTAGCAAGTGAATTTTTGTAATGTTTTTTTTTTTGTTCGTGTCGCGATTATAAGACATGCCATATTGAAGTCAGCCTCGGACTATTTGACAGTTTACCATTGTTATCATTGCATCCACAATCACTTTAACAAAGTCTTGAAACTGTATGTGTGTTGACTTTGAGGTGACAAAATGCCAATCCCATTATATAATTGGAATCTAACTTCTAAGTTTACATGTTGCATCTAAACCAAAAAATAACAAAACATTTCCATTCTGTGGCTTACCTATGTGGTTGTAAATATTCGTATGAAGTGTGTTAGTGTGTTGAAAGGTTGTTCCACTAATGATCAAATGTTAAAATGATATTTACACAATGAGGACTTTGCAGGATACAAATTGTAAGTTAATACAATACTATGTGTCAAACTGTTAATTTTGTGTTCTGTGTTCATTTAGAGTAATATACTAGAAGCTATAAATATAATCAAATATAGGTCCTCATCAACATCAACGTTAGATTGCCTTAGATTGCGTTAGATTGTTCTGTGTTCATTTAGAGTAATATACTAGAAGCTATAAATACAATCAAATATAGGTCCTCATCAACATCAACGTTAGATTGCCTTTTTACTCCAAATTGAGTATATGTAATGAATTGCAAATTATATTTCTTTTGTGGAGTTCAGAGTGGTTGGATTTAAGGCAATTGCAGTTCCTGCAACAGTAAGCAAAGGAACAATTGGATCCAGAATATAAGATTTCTTTGAGCAAAAACTTTTCAAAGACTTTTGAAGAAAGTTGAGCCAACACCCCGCCCTCTGATAATTAACAAGGATGCCAGCATGGGTGGGGTTGAAGTTGTGTTAACTAAAAATGGCCTATTTCTCACTTCAACCACGGTCTCCCCACAGCATAGGTTCATTCCAATATTATATTTATTAGTTTTTCTTCCACACAGAATCTTTTCAAGTTAGGATGTCTTGAACGTTTAGTCATTTAGCTCGCCTTAAGTTCTAAGTCTGTCTTCTAGAGGGTTAATAGATAACATTTTGCTGATGCCTGAGATCGCAAACATTGGGTTATTGGCACCACATTCTGGCTAGCAGCCACATGCACACATGCATATTAATATGCACATGAAACAATGGCAAGAGATGCATGAACATAATTGTCTCCGCTAATGGTCCAGATAGGGTTATGTGGTGGAACAAAATGTAGGTTTAGTTGACAGGATGCCATATCACGTCCTCCTTCCTGTAGTCAAACCCACATCAAACTTAGTGTTCACACTGTCCGAGTTACAACCACTTTCAGAAACATGGAGTACTTCAGGAACTATTGTTGGGCTGAATGAAGACACAATTATTTTAAAATTATTTGTTGTATAAAATCTAAATAACATCAAAACTGGAAACAGTTTGACTGGAAAGTCATTTTAAGAAATGTATCTACATAAGAATGAGCTTTTTCATACTGAAAGTGTATTTTCCCCAACTATTTTAAACGTGTCAAAAACATAAAGTAATTGGTTTTCAAGTGAGCTGTTGTGGTAATGTTAGTAGGCCCTTGTAACCCTTGTGACGATCATGGTGGAATAACCGGTGTGATATTGTGATTGTGACTGCAGACTGATTGCCGACGAGTCCAGCTGGAGAAAGAAAGAGCATTAGACAGGAAAAGGATGTTTAAGAAGGAAACTGGGACAGCTTAGGGAGTTTGGACACACAAGGAAGTGACCTTGAGAGCTAAGATGGTTATTAGTGTATATGCGTAGGTTGCTGGTGTTCAACCCTGTCCAGATCTAATCAAAGTTGTCTGAAATTAATCAAATTAACTAATATTTTTTTCCCAACGGGTACAAAGGCAAAAGGTGAGAAGAGGACGGAAAAAGAGCAAATAGAAGAAAGAAGGGAGGGGAAAGGGAGGGATGCAGAGGGTGGGGAGGGGGGAAGGAAGGAGGAGAGGGCAGGGAAGGGGTGGGGGAAGGCTCTTTGCAGATGTCGTTGCTTGTCATAAATCACTTTAGCTTGAAGCAACTCAAATAGTTTGGACTGGATTTTCTCCCTGAACCTTAAGGCCAGAGACATAGATTTAAAATGCCCAGAACTAAAATGCCCAGTCTGCTCTTAGAACTTGGAATGCATGAGAAAAAAGTACAACTTAAATCAAATGAAGACACGAGAGCTCGAAAATATAATCATTTTGAATGACTATTGAAATACAGCATCCATGCTGATCACATTGTATGCATTTTGTACACATTTCAGTGTTTGTGTGTGGCCCCTGTGCACCTATAAAAGTGGCATTTTAGCATTACAGTGTGTCGACATGCAGGTGTTGTTTTTACACAGATTTAAAAAAGGGCCTCTTTATGACTCAGGGAAACAGTGAGGGTGAAGTTGATGTCCACTGCCAGGGAGAATGGAAAGAAAAAGACGGAGAAAGAGAGCAATAGAAAGGAGAGATAGAAGGGGAGCAGGAGAAAACATAGAAAGAAGAGAGACATGTTAGGACATACATGTATGCTGAGATGTATACCCCCACACCCTCCTGCTGAATATGAAGGGATGTTCTGATTAATCAACCTAATAGTTCTACCAGAGGTTTAGATACCCTAATGTTAAGCTTCTGTTGTTCATGCTTGCATCATTTGGACAGCTTGAGATTCATGCTCATCATGCACATAGAGCTGTAACCAGGGAAACAAAATAGACGAAGCTCAAAAACTAAATTTTAATCTTTCATCCAGTGTCCAATGCCTGTACTGGCTCCACAATATCGATCATTTATAGCTTCTACTTGTGGGAACACTATTGCCCCCAGCAGGTAAATAATGGTTACTGCACTGTTAGCGTCTTCCTCTACCAGCCAAAGTGTCCCTTTTCCTAATTCCTTCTTTTGTTTTGTTTTTGTTATGTTGCCTATATACTGATTTCCTTACACATTGCCAACATTTGTAATGTATCTCGATATAAATATATTATTACCTATATGAGAGCTTTGTATGTTGTTGTTTTTGTCAATAATAAAAAAATGCCCAGAATCCCCTCCCCCTCTTCTTTCTGCTGCCATTCACAAATCTGCCCCTCCCTCCATGACTGCACGCTGACAGCAATGGAAAAGCATTTAAATGTGCCTGTGAGACACTGCACTGGAATCAAACTAGAAAAATACAAAACACTTTAACAGAATCAATTGAATTTGTATTCAAAATATTGACCAGGATTTGAAGAGATACAGTAGGGATGAGATCAAAAAGTTATGGTATGAGAGCAAAAAGCCCCAAATTAAATAGAGCATTAGAGAATCTGGCATAGCAAAAGAGTAAACCTCCCCATTCCTTAGTTGCACATGTGCAACACACCTGAGCAACAGCTATCGCCCCCTGAAGAATCCATTTCATACTAACGTCTATCTGTGTGTGTGAGAACTCACCGTTGTATTTCATAAACACACTTGGCTACATCTTTGCATGTCTTTCCCTTTTGTGCATGTGGTTGTCATGCACATTCAATCATGCACATGGACTCACAGTTAGTTATGTGTAGACAATAATGCAAGCTTATTGTAACATTCAAAGTGCCCAAAAACAAGAGACAGTCTAAGTCTAACCACAGCTACTGTACATTCACAGATTCACAGTCATTTCCTATCATCTTCATAGTTGCTGGTATACAAATGAGAATTCCATATCCACACAGTGAATCCGTTAAATCTCCACAGCAGCCTCTCAGTTCCTTAAGCACTCAGGAAGAGCCGCGTTGGCAGAGCGCCCATGCTAACACATTCATGGTCAGCACCCAGTCCCCCCAGTCCCCCCAGTCCCCCCAGTCCCCTCAGTCCCCCCCCCCCCCCCCCACACACACACCACAATTCACCAAGCAGTAAGTACAGCAGAATACTCATACTGGGGTGTGTTCAGACTGGTGAATGCAGTTCTTTAGTGGACCTGTTGGTGGGAGCATAGCACCCAGGACAAGGTGCCTGACTGCAGACATTTTCTAATTGTGAGTAAAAGTCCTCTGCTTGATGATAGTCATGATCTTATGAATTTATCAGAACGATTAGTCATGGGTTAGAATAGTATAAATAACTCATAGGTATACGCTAAATGGCACACAGTTTCTGTAAAGCAGAAAGAAAAGGTAATGTTTTTTTTAAGCAATCCACCCCTTCACAATTCCACCTGAACGGCTCTGCACCAAAGAGCAGCATTGCACCACTCAGTACACAATCTCTGGCTCAAGGCCATAGACAACGAGAGGCGATTAAAATTAATTAACGAACAACAGCCAATTAAGAAGGGAGTCACAGGTCAGACAATGGGTGCATCCATTATGCTCTGACAGCAAGACAGTGTGGTCTTCTACTTTAACAGACACACTCAATCTCAATGCCTCTCTTGCTGACTCTCTCTCTGTCTCTTTTTCTCTCTCTCTCCCTCCCTCTCTCTTCTGCTTCTTTCTCTCTCTCTCTTTATTTCTCTCCAGTAGAAGTGTAGAATAAAGGCTGAGCTTATTTGGGTTTTATGTGAGTATGCATCTTACCATTCTGTCCACACTAAAAAGAGGATATAAGTAATGTGTTATATACCCGGAAAGGCATAGGCTTGAAAGAAACATATAAGAACACATGCAGTAAGTGGTTCTTACTAAAGCCACCCTATGCATCTTCCATCTACATTACTTCCCTCTATTAATTTCACTACTCCCATATCTCTCTTCTTTTCCTCTATATTCGTCACAGCTTCCATTTCAGTAACTCATATGAGCAATTTTAGACCATCCCACTCCCCTACTCTCTCTTTTTTTCTCTCTTACTCTCGCTCTCTGTCTCTCCTCCCTCTCTGCGACAGTCCTTCATTAAGATTCTGGTGCCATGCGACTGCAGCACTTTGCAAATGGAAGGCTGGACATAATTTCCCTAAAATGCTGTTTTTTTATCACCTATTTCCCCTTGATCAGGCTGCGGAGCGCTGGCGATTGATGGCTGACGGCTCCTTTGACAGCTCAGCATTTTTACAGCCAGATTTACGACCTATCTGCCGCTCTGCTCCACTCTTTACAGCTTATACTCTGTAAAAATTCTTATTTCTCAGATAAGGGCTGAAGGGAAGATGGGGGATGGAGTATGGTGGTTGTATGTGTGTGTGCATCCATGTGTGTGCAGAGTGCTGTGTGACACACCCAGATAATTACTAGACCATTTTTACCCAGACAGAACAAAAGTACATTGTAAGTTACATGGAGTGTCCTATTTTTCCATTTTCAATTTGAGAATAAAGAGCTTCCCTTCCTTGAATCCTCACAGCCCCTTTTCTTCTTTTGACCATCAAACCTTGGTTTGAAGATAGAGACTTTATGTGAAAGAATCGGGAAAAAAAGAAACAGAGGTGTGTGTGGTCTGTGGCCATTTTAAACCTGCAATCCTTTCCTGTAATAAACCTGGGTGTTAATGTCTTCCAGAATAGAGAGAAGGATGACTTTACTATTGGCAGATAGATAAAGCCTGTGTTCTTACATTCTGTACTGTCTGAAGAACTTTACAAGACATTACAAGGTTTTATACAGACACAGAAAGGCCATTATGGAAAGATGAAAACCATGGATAGATGTTGTATGTATCTACTTGTGCAAAATGTTGACATACACTACTAGTCAAAAGTTTTGACACACCCTCCTGTTCAAAGGAATGAGATAATGCGTCCAAACCTTTGAATGGTAGTGTACATATAAATGCATGTGTGTGTAGAAGAACATTTTCAAACATAAATTTCAGGCATAGTACATTAATAACAGTATACATTCAAATGTGATTGGACTTGAGCCTTTCAGGTGTTCTGGTAGAAATGATCATATGAAGAACAGGGGCCAGGAATTTCAGTGAAAAAATCACTGTCTGGGGAAACAATCCTAAATATATTTAGAGTTTCTAGTTTCTCTAGATATAAGTTTAGAAAAAAGTCAGGATTATTTTTACACTCTGTAGACCGTCCCCTCAAAATCAATGCGTCACATGGATCTACAAAATGTTAGACATATCTACACCTCTACAATGGACTCATTTGAGCTTTGTTACACACTGAAGAATTACAACTTGTCCTTTGAGAAGATTCAGGCCACAGTGTTTGAATCCTTGAAGGTCACATCAGACAGAAATGTGATGGGAAACACAAAAACAACTGAACAACCAAGATTGGCAATCAATAACCATTATCTTTCTCCATCTCTTTGTCTCTGACCCCCCCTCGCTCTCTCTTTCTCTCTCTGTCTGTCTCTCTTCTTTTTTCTTTTCTTTTCTGTTCGGTTCTCTCTCTCTCTCTCTCTCTCTCTCTCTCTCTCTCTCTCTCTCTCTCTCACACACACAAACACACACACGCACACATGCTCTTTCTCCATCTGTCTCTCTTTCTCTCTCTCTCTGTCTGTCTCTCTTCTTTTTTCTTTTCTGTTCTGTTCTGTTCTGTTCTCTCTCTCTCTCTCTCTCACACACACACAAACACACACCCAAACACACACACGCGCACATGCTCTTTCTCCATCTCTGTCTCTCCTTCTCTCACTCCTTCCATTTCTGTGGTGTTAGCACAGGCACCTGGTGCTGTTTGGCTGGCTTGTGCGTGTTCACAGCTCCAGACAGATGGGAAAATGGCTCCATCTGACGCCCTTCCCCGCTTCCCTAAAGGCCATAAATCTCAGACCTTCCCATGGGCAACCCTCCGTCAGTTCACAGCTAAACAAAGTCAGTGTAAACATGATTACACTACAATTGGAAGTATTGATGGAGCCAGAAACAGTAACATAAACACAAACACTGAAAAACAGTTCCCCTGCTGTGGAGTCTGGCTTACATTCCTGTACAATTTTCCCTCCACTACTTTCACAGTTAGTAAAATAAAGAAGCGCTGCTATCGATTGACCATCAGGAGTGCTTAGACACCAGCCTGTCTCTCTAAGCCCATTATGTACCTATGCACCTCAATTACGTGTATATCTTTTGGCAACTTTGCAGCACTTTACAGTTTAATGGATGAGCATTGGGACCAAGGGGCAGGAGCTAGCTGTGGGCCCTAGGAGAACTTCTCCTCCCTGTCCTCACACAGATGAGAAGGGGGTTCGATTTTAATGCTGACTGACTGAGAGCCTGGGGTTAAGCAGTAAAGAGGAATGCCCCTGCCTGCATGCTTGTAAACTACTCTGTCTGCGAGGAGGTGGGGGTTGGGGCTCACTGCTGCATTTTAAGGGCCAGAAAGGAATTCTTGTCTTTTAGGAGATAGACACCTTCCACCACCAATGTGAGGCAGTAGCTACATTGCCATGTACAGGGTTTCTTATTTCAGTGCACTGGACTATACATGAGAGCCCCCCTCCCCCCCCCCAAAATGCTGCTTATTTCATTCATTTATATATTTTTGTTTGTGTGCATGAATTAGACATATCATATAACACACAGTGGATCTCAGCAAAGTATGTGATCACAAAAGTGTTTGATGCCAATGTGACTTTCCAAACCCCCAAAAGAGAAAATATCTTTCCTCTCTCTTTCCTCTGCCTCATTTTGGGATAGGAAGTGGATCAGATGGACGATCAAACACTAATCATTCCCTGTCGACCCATCGAGCATAAAGCTGTCATTAATTTTGTGGAATTACATCAAATCTGGGACATTCTTTATGCGGCCCGCAGCCCAACGACAGTTATACGACAAGGACTGCTGGGCTAAGCAGATGGGGCAGCTCAGTCCTGCATACTAAATACCCTCATCTCTCACTCTCTCGCTCTCTCATACTACCCTCCCTCCCTGGCAACAAATCCCTGCTCACAATTCTACCACGAAGCTATAGCTATACGTTCTCCTCTCTCTCACTCCACTTGTAGACCCTTTCCCATTTCATGTCCGTTCTTTTCCAGCCTCTGTCAAACCTGTCACTATGTGTGTCACTATGTGTGTACGTATGTTGTCCTCTGCCCTTGTGTTTTCTCAGTTCTCTTCTCCAGACACTTATTTTCTATTTAGCATTAATACACTCCATCATCATGGCTCTACGTCCCCCCTTCTCCCCACTGCTTGCTGTCACTCAGCCTTCGCCAGCACCCTGCTCACTTGTCTAGGTTCTCCTCTCCCTTCTCTCTGTCTTTCCTTCCCTTGCATGGAGTGATTTATGATTTGTTTTATGTTCACCCCATCAAACACACCCCTCACCCTCTACCATCATCCCTTCACCTTTTATCCCATCCTCTCTCTCCCTTTCTCGCTTGCTCTCTCTTGCTCTCTCTCTCTCACCTTGCCCCAATTAAGTATTTATTAATGACCTTGACGCTGAGGACAGACTTTGACATAAATTTCATAATTATAAATGCACATGTCAATCTGAAGAGCGATAACAGGTACATCATTCAAAATAAGCTTCAGAAGACTACACACTAAAATGGATAATACTTTTCTATCAATTAATCTATCAAACATCATACACTCATTACAATCCCTTGACAAAATCAGATTGTTCTGTACTAAATTAAGGGACAATGGGGAGAGTATTCTGTTCATGAAGAGACAGAGGTCCTGGAATATCTTTGTCTACAATTGTCCAACCAATTCAGCATATTCCGTCAGTTTGGTTGAGAACAGTAATTAGTATAACAAACCCTCAGATTTTTCTTTGCCAGTGAAGGTGACATGGTGCCGCAAGTGAGCAGAGACGAGTATCTGTCTCCGATCTGTAATAACATGTGCTCTTTGGTCTAGTGAACCATTAAACCAGACTCTAAGTCTCCCCCTTCTCCCTCTATGCCCTCACAGACCACTGCAAACAGTTTCATCGTCTACTGTCATGTTATGTTTGATGAGCCAAAAATAGAAAATCTAGCGAGTTTGGACTGAACGAAGATGTCGCGGTAAACATTGCGATTCTAAACGAATGTGCCGTACACATATTACAAACTCTCTCTTGTGGGTACATGTTCTTGTTGAGAGCTAACTCAATAGAGATTCATCTATCGACGGAGAGCAGAGATGGGTTGGGTCATGTGGACTGCAGCTATTCATGGAGCTGTTTGTGATAGTAGGGCTTTGTGGTGCTGGGGGCATGGGTTGAGGCACACTGCCATCTAGTGTTGAGCTCCTCGTGAGTATAGCGCTGCTTTGAGAGTTAGATTATTTTAAGAATACCAATTCGTAATTGGCCTAAATCTATCGAGTTAGGGTTAACCCTAACCGTTAGATGCCAGTCGATTGTGGAATGATTGATAACTTTGATAACGATTGATAACGATTGATATTAGATGCCCTATTTTCCGATGTAAACAGAGTAGACCTGTTTCAGCCTCCAGCTTGTTGATGTGAGTCAGCAGAGACCTATCTGGCTTCAGTCCAGAGCCTGTCATGAGCCTGTTTCTCTACTGCGGCTGTCGGTTTCAACAGGGTCAGTAGAACAGTTAGAAAAACTCCAGCCACCAGCTTCTACTTCTGAGAACTGCCCATCCAAATGCTGCATGTTGTTGCTGTATCTTATAACCAGTTTCCAAAAATGGCACTTGTAGTCCGAGCCAAATGATGAGTCGTTTCCTCAAGAACTGCACTACCCATGGGTGACCCACTTCAATAAATACACTGGTCCACATGTTTTGATTTTTACTGTCATGGAAGTGTTATGAAGGACAGGACAAGTAACTCTTCTACTAAAGTGATAAGACAAACAGCACTAAGCAGTCAGTGGTAAAAAGAAAATACATTGGAAAACTTGAATATCAACTTGAGGTATGTTTTTTTCTAAACGTTTTTTTTCATGTAGTAAGTACATCATTATTTATTTATGATGTATTCAGCCTTCTGTAGTTTCCTCATCATGGTATAAGTGTTAATAGTATTAAACGGATAAAGACAGTCTGTATCTTATGATATTCTATCTATGAAACCATGATGTCTTTCACCGCATTCTGAAGGAAAGGGTTTGTCTAAGCAGTGGTCATATTTAGAGATGTGCTGTGCATGATTTTAATGTGCGAGCTGCAAATTAATGGTGAGTGAATAGTGTCTTGCCAGCATCCCAGAGGGATTTCAACAGGGAGAATAGCCTGCAGGTCTCTGTTCAGAGTGTATCTATAGACTTTGGCAATGTGGAAACATTCTCAGAACTGATTCGGATTCCCCCACCCCCCCTGCCTGTGTTGTTTCACAACTCATCTATTATTAGGTTATTATTTTTCAACCTGAAAAGGAGCTTGACAACTTTACAAGCATTAGACCTATATAAACCTATTACAATTTATTACAAAAACATATTTTCTCATACACTCTAGTGCCATTTTAGTGCCATTGTTGTGGTGTTTTTTTACGTGGCTACATATGAGTGTCAGTTGCAATGAACTTGTTACTTTCCAAAACTAAAGCTATAATTTTCCATCAGATGATCGTATTCTCTAATCTCACCTCGTCCATGCTTTGGTATCTGTATAGAGTTTCCTAGTTACTCAGAGCCATGGAGACACAGTCCAGGGTGATGTTTCGGAATGTTGGCCAGTTCTATTTCCCTGAAAGGAGAGTGGATTGTCACTACAGCTTAACCTCCAAACACCGCTGGTCCAACAAAGACTGGATAGGGATTTTCAAGGTAAACACCCAAGATGCAAACATTCCTTTCCAGGAAAAGACACATTATATAAATAATATTGCCACTGGTTCTAATGAGAGATCATGTATTGTATAATTAAGGTGGGCTGGTCATCAGTGAAAGACTACCACACCTTCTCTTGGGCCCTTGCTCCTGAAGGTTACATTGAAGGAAGCAATGTCAATTGCTGTGTACATTTCCATGGTAGGAGTACATCTGACTAGGTTTGAACGGCCTCATTCATAATCATAGTGTTCTCCAAAATGTATTTAATATTGATGCTATCTGTTCCAGCCTTTTACCTCCCCCGGCCTAGTGAGGTGGAGTACCAGTTTGTGTACGTGAACGAGAACGGGAAGATTTGTGGCTGCAGTCGACAGTTCACTTTCTGTGCTCCCAAACCCCTGGATGAGCTGGAGACTCTGGAGGAGGAGAGGGATGGTGACGAAGTTGGGGATGGGGAGATGGAGGACCTGATGCTGGTGGTGCCCAGGGCTCAGCTCCTGCAGGTGGGCACATGGAGAAAAGCTCAGGCTAATTCCCCTGATGCTGGAGGGCCCAGTCCTAACCAGACAGCTTTGCAAGTCATTCACCAGTCAGTATCGTGCAACGGCTACCAGTCTATTGGCCTACTGAGTAAAATGATTGTACACATGAGGGCCATCCACGTTAATTGCTCTGTCCTTTTACTTAAATGATTTAACAATCCCTTTGTTCTTCTCCCTGTGTAAATAACAACTGTACACTGGTTTCATCCCTCCTTCTGTCCTGTGACTCTACGGGCTGCTCCTCTCTACTGTGTGTACGAGCAGAGCCGTCTGGAAGAATGCCTGAAAGAACGAGACAACTTACGACTGGCCCTGGAGGAATGCAAGAAAGAGAAGGAACTGGAGATAGAAAAAAGCGAGAAGGTGAAGACGGAGTGGGAGAAAGAGAAAGAGCAGATGAAGGAGGGGATGAACGACCTGAGGGGAAACCTTAAAAACACCCGGGAGAAGATTGAGAAGATCGAGGGGAAACACAAGGTACGAGTTTAGGTATCCTTGGTAACAAACACAAAATATCAACCCCAGTCCAAATATACATAGGTAATAGGCTATTTATCTATTCCTCATGTTTTCAACAGCTTATAAAGGAAAAATGTACGTAAACACTCTCTCATAACTCTTTCTCCTCTCCCGTCTCTGACAGGATGTGCAGTGTTCACAGGAAACTTTGTCCACTGAGCTCAGTTGCCTATTGGCTGCAAAAACGGAAAATGAGCAGCGAATCAGAGAGCTGGAAGATGACATCACGGCTTTTACTACTAGAGAGAAGGAGACCGAGGCTGAACTGGAAAGGTAAGTATTTGTGATCAAGGCTTCTTTTACAGTTGTTTTACTTTTTAGAAGGTATTAACATTTTCTGCCTAACCACAGAATGAAGGAGAGAGTGAAAAAGATGACCATTCAAAGGAGGGATGAAGATCTGGAGAAAAAGAGTTTGCACGTAATTATGTTTTCATTTTGTTGTTTCTTTACCCCTCACTATGAAGCCACTAACCAGCTCAGGAGTGAAGTAGACACATGCAAGGCAGTGCCATAACACATGGAAGTGTTCCAACTCAGCAGCTCTTTGGAGCTACACCAGACCATAGCACACTTAGGTGTCAGTTTCTAGAATTCCAGAGAGCTCAGGAAAGAGAAATGGAGTGCCAGACACATCAATTCATAGAAGAAAAGCACACGTGAGACGTTTCCAGGTTAAGTCCTTCTTGATCATTCCAAGAATATGCACTTGTGTCAAATGCAAGGCATTAATCAAGCTGTTGAATCAAAACTACCAACATTCTTCCTTGTGTTAGCTCACCAAAGAACTAACAATAATCATTTTTCCTGTGCTTCTGGTACTTACAGAGCCACATTCTAATCAGTTTCTAGCCATGTTAGGCTGCATCTCTTTGACTTCCTTTCTCACGTCCCCAGACAGAGTACCATGAAGCCATAGAGGAGCTGCGGGGGCTGCGGGAACGTCTGGAGGCCAGTGAGCGAGGGGCGGAGGTTCTGCGCCAGGAATTGAGTGAGCTCGGGGCCCAGCACAGCCACACCCATGCTGAGCTGCACCAGATGCGTCTGCAGGCCGCACAGCTGACACTGCAGTTGTCTGAAGCCAACCTGTCTCTTCGGGAGGGGCGTGCCAACTGGGCCCAAGAGAGAGAGGCCTTCAAACAGGCTGCAGAGGTGAACCAGGAGGTCAACAGCTTGTAGACCACCTACAGTCCTTGACACTGACCCTTCCCTATAAACATCATGCAGACTCACAGCAGAACCCCTTTCAAAAACACCCTCCTCTGAACTGCAGAACAGCACAGATGATGAACTAAAGCCACAGAGGTCACATTGATAGTCCATAAGAAGTAATTAGCTGAATCTTAAAAGATACAGTCTAACCATCAGTTGGATTTTGACACGGAGAGGAGGGCAAAGAGCAACAAGCTAGTCCACAAATGTGTTCCAAGTACAGTGTACAGGGGTAGTTATTTATATCTGATGACACATAAGGCTCCATGTGTAAACAAACAGTTCACCTCTAGCGTGTCTGTGTGTTTTTCTTCTCCCCGTGCTGTAGACGGATAAAGAAAGAATCCAGAAGTTGAGTCGAGAGGCCCAGCGTAAGGAAGAGTGGATGCAGGAGGAGAGGCTGGAGAGAGAGAAGCTGGAAGTGGAGCTGAGCAGTGAGAAGGATTGCAACAGGGTGAATACATTTCAAGATCTTTCCGAATCACTCCCTTCATAAACAACTACACCTCTAAATATAGCCGCCCCTTTCTGAGTCCTCATCAAATTTCAGAAGCTAGAAAGATCCCAAAACACAAACCGTGCCAGTGCTTGAGTCAGAGAACAATCCTTCCATTCTGTCATCTTTCACACACAAACAGTTTTTTATATTTTTTTATTCAACTTCATTGTCATTACACACGTACAAGTACAGTATATTACCCTGCAACTCTGTGTGCTGTACTTTACCCTGCTGCTGTTGTGAACTGCAATTTCCACCCCTGGAGGACAAATAAAGGTTTATCTAATCTAAGGGTAACGAAATGCAGATAGGTAGAAGGTAGACACAAATAACATGTCTGGCCCAACAACATCATTCAATCAGCTGCAGAGTGGGAGGTTCTCCTCTCACTGCTTCCACTGTGTCAAATGTATCAGGACAAGGTGGCTAGGACTGTGGAGGGGGTTTGGATTGTTGTCAAGTAGTCATTTGAAGACGGTGCTACTGCCCCCTTTAGGTGCAACTCGGTAATGCACGCAGGGAGCTGCAGGAACTGAGGGCCAGTCTGAGGATTCAAGAGAGGAAAGTCGAACTGCAGAACGTGGAAAGACAGGCAAGGATGCAGCGCTCTGATGAGGACGTGTTGTAGTTTCTCACACAACCAGATTGTACATTTTTATATTTGGCTTGTTTAATTGGTCTTGTGGTTTTATCTAATCTTTTCATACTATATCTATTTTCTGTCCTTCACTGATCACACACACACAAACACACACACACACAGGACATGCTGGACTACATTCGTCAGTTAGAGCAGAGACTGGATGCTGTGGTAGATGACAGATGGACTGACGCAACATTAGTCTCATCTAGTGAGTGACAGTAGAAATACACCCCACTTCCACTGGTTAACAAGTATGATTAAAGTATGTGAGATTTAAATAAACCGTTGCAGCTCCTGAATACTTACCTGAGGAGGACGTGTCTCCAGCTGCGGCCCTGCTCCTGTCCTCCCACAACGATCAACCAGACAGGGTGAAGAGCCCCACCCAGCCAGACTCCCTCCATAACAACCAGTCAGATGACAAATATACAGACAAGGTAGGAAGACTACTTACCAAAAAGAGGCAAGCTTAAGTTTTAACAATTTAAAGACGGTAGCTGTACAGTCTGTGTATTCTTTTCTGCACTGTGGATGTGGAAGTGTCTGCTAGATTAATAATATGCCATATAAAAATGTATCAGGATGAGATGGAGCCACATCAGAGATCTAGTGAGGAGAAGCCTCTGATTCTGTCTGACCACACTGACTCCACCCTGAGGTGACTACTCTGGCCCACTACTCCTACACTCCTTACCCCACCCTCATCTTTAACACAAACTAGCTCCACACTATCAGTGGTTGAGCCATCAGGGAATCAGGCTAGTAATCAGAAGGTTGCTGGTTCAATTCCCCAGATGATGTTGTGTCTTTAGGCATAAAAAACTTATTTAAAAAATGACTAAAATATAAATGGAATCTATGAACACTGTATCACCTCCAATTTTGATTTGAGTGCACTGGATGTTCAAATCACCTTTACTGCTCCCATTTATTTCTAAATGGACGTATTTAAAGCACTTAAGTGCCGCTGAATTATAAATAGCAATCATAACATTTGTAAAATAATTGGCAGAGCAAGATACGTGATGAGGAAATAAATACTAGCACAGAGGAAAAGAGTAGGGCTCATCTATCATGGCTGATTCTTGTTCCTGATCACTTATTTTCTTCATGTGTGCTGTGCTCCTAAATGATCACAGGACTTATGGTTGCTCCTCTTTTCTACTCCTTTCCTTTCCCTCGTCTGTCTCTATGTTGTTTCTCCACAGTGAACTTGCAGACTACCCGTTGTGGTAACTCTCTCAGACTGTCATAAAGGGAACTACGGCAATGGCAAAGCTGCAGGCGTCAACATATCTAGTAATGTGCAATGGTGACTTCTACAAATCACATTTTTCAAATGATGTGTGACAGCTGAGTGTTTTTTTATGATTTTGGTTGTGAGGCGTCTTTATTGACTTATAGAGGACTTTTGGGGTTCTTTCTAGAAATAGTTTATGAAATGAATTAGGCTTTTATCTTAATTGACCTCATAAATGTATTGAGGTTACTCAAAGAATATAGCATAAGATGCTTAACTTACATGTTATCTGTTCTTTTATTATATACATGTATTACAGATGTGATGAGTCAGCACTTTACATTAGCATTTTGAGTCTGTAGTCAGCTTTTGAACATGAAGATGATCACATTCTACATGCGGGTGTTCATGGGATGAATAGTCCTTGGTATAAACCACGTTTGAGAAATGACACAGTTTTAGATGGCATATATTTCAGAATTGTCGTACATCAACATACACTATATTACCAAAAGTATTTGGTCACCCATTCAAATGATCAGATGGATGGGTGACCAAATACTTTTGGTAATATAGTGTATTAACCATGCATGAGTGGTAAGATGTGTGAGTGTGTGAAGGTTTAAAGAAGAACCTGTATCTGATGAGTACGGTCTGTGTTTAAGGCCTAGGTGTGTGCTGATGCATTTTGAGAATTCTGATTCAGATTGACTGTGTGGGTGGATTTCTATAATAAACACTGATTAATCCTGTTCTCTTTTATTATATGTTTAAAAGAAGTACATCTAGCCAAGTACCCCTTTCTGTGACATAAAGTTGACACAAACACATTAGTTCCCCTTACACCACGTTCCCCTTACGCCACTCAACAACAAATCAGGTTTGTTACTCTAGTTTTAATTAATTTAGTGGTATGATCCACATTATTTACTATCATTGTGAACTTTTGTTCATTTCTGGGCTGTCAAGCAGTACAAGCCAAGGCAGAAGGCAACAAGAAAACATGAGTATCTGTTCTTCTTGAGTGAAAGAAGCCTGTACTTGTCCCATCTTAGCTGATCACACACACTCCTGGTCCTCTGCACCTAAGGGGAAGGGGAGTCCATTGGGCTCCTTCTCTCCTCCATTTTCTCCCTTAGCAATTTTATCTTCCAGCAGTCTCTCTGCAAGGAGGCTAAGGCAGATCAAATATAAATGAAGACAGAAAAGTATAAAATGGGGATATAAAATATACTGCTCAGCCTCCTTAAATCTCCCTTTCTCCATCTCTTGTTCCCATGGAAACGTGCCTTACCGCAGTCAAATATATACGAGGTCGTTAAAAGCCTCCTTGTAAAATAGTGTATAATGTATGGACCCTGTTTTAATCCTTGCACCGCTTTATCGATTTCTGTTTAATGAAAGTTAATTATAACAATCATTTAATTAGCAGCCCTATCCCAGTTTATGGCTTTTCTCTCTCTACCTATTACCAAAAATGCTAATTCAAAACACATCCATCACTGAAGATAGGTGTGTGTGTGTGCAGCCTTCGTGTGCAGCTGTGTGTGTGCGACATTTCCCATGAGCTATGGTTGCATTTTCTTAAAAGCAAAGACAGCAAGAAGACATTCTAAATCATGTGGACACCAGCTAGTTCAAAGACACACCATTTTCCAAACAGGGCAAGGTGAATGGAAGTTCTAGCCACTACTTAGGATATAATTGAATCACTGTAGATACAGAAAAAAGGGCTTTGAAGATAATTTAGCGAAAACTTTTATCAAAGAAATTCAGGATGTTTAGCTTAGTGGGCTGTAAAGGTCCATATCAAACTATCAAATCTGTTTGATGGTGAAATCCGGGTCTGACTGGCTGAGACCTTCCTGAAAAGATTACATCATTATTCAGGCAAGGGCTGTATTGTATCTTGCCAAAATCTGCACTCCCTCCTGACGCTGACTAGGAACGTATCACAAGAAACTTATCCGGTTAACTTGAAGTAGTCACCCCAACATACCATTAGAATCATTTGATGCTGGGATATAAAGAACACAAATTACATGGGAGAGTGCATTTCAGAGCAGGATTGTATTCTCCCATTAATCTCTGGAAGGTTAACCAAATGTGTCTTAACATCATAATGTTCGCAAACTTGCATGGGAATCTCAAATCAAGGTAGATAAGATGGAGGCTACTTGATGTTCTTTTTAACGGAATATTATTCTACCTAGTTGAATTCTTAATAATTTCCTCAGGTGTACAAACTAGCCTATATGTGAGAGGCTCTGATTCTGGATATCACATGACAAATTGGTTCACGTCGACAAGAGCAAAACTGACACGTTCTTTAGAAAGAAGGTTCTTTATAAAATCAACATCAAATAGTACAGGATGAATTAAGGAAAGAACTTAAATGCAGATCATAAAAATAAGATGGCACAAACATATCATTGTTTTGAAGTAACTGGTAGGTCAAATTCATCATTAGATAGCCCTCTACTAATGTTATCCACTGAGGAAGGACAATTAGTTTCTACACACACAGACAGGCTGACAATGAAACCCCTGAATTATGAGTTAAAAACATTGCACCATGTTTTTGTTCATCAAAAGCTGCACAACACATCAAAAGCTGCATTAAAGTTCTGAAATTAAACATTACAGTTAAGAAAAAAAAAGTTTAGCAGTACATTCTCAATAACAATCCATACTCTCTTTAACTACCCACCAAATCACAGCTTTGAAATAGCTGATTAGGCCTATAGATAAAAAACCCTAGAATGCAAATACAGAAATAGAAATGGACAAAAGTACAAAAATGTTCCAAAACTAATTTGGGATTCTTCATAATAATACTGGTTATTTTGGCCAATGTGTTTTTGAAAGGTTTTGTGACTTTTTTATTTTAATCAATTTAGGATGTTCCCTTTCAGGTAAATATAAACATTAAAAACTATGTCAACTACTCTTCCTTGGTCATGCTAGGTGCTTGCTAAATATGCAAGCACCAAGGCTCTCTGCTACATCATATAGATTCAAACAAAGTAAACAAGATGACAAGGACACACGATACACACAAATGAAAAATGTTTCAGTGTTCAATGGAAAACACTTTTAGGATTCCTATAATCATGACTGGATTTAGAAATATGAACTTGGTGTCAGATAAGCTTTAAATGCAACCATTGCATTTTGAACCACAAGTCGGCACTTTCAAGCGTACACACATACACACACGTACACACACAGACACGCTCACATAATTAACCTGTTTGATGTGAATTCCTGCACTGTCTTCGTTACCTGGACGCTCTGACATACCAGATTTTCTGACATCTCAGATTTAATAATGGTTTTGATGCTGCGATGAACAAAAAGTATTTTGGAAGATTTAAGTGAAGTACCTTGTATTACAACCATAGGTTTACACTTATGCATCTAAAACTGCAGCAAGAAACTGGAAGCCTTCAATATACCAAGGCATCAGGACAGTTCATATATCATTTATCGATGTAAGTATCATTCTGAACATTGCCATAATGATTGGCTGAAATGGAAGTCATAAAAAGACTGTGAAATATTTAATCAATAAGAGCTATTGAAGTAAGTGAACCAAATCTCTACTGTGACACCAATTTGTCCCATGTGGCAGACAGAAATATAGAATTGCGTTCATAACAAATTATTATAAAAAGTACTTTTTTATTTCATAAAATCCATGTTGTGCACCTTTGTAGTTGAATTTTGCAATTGACACAAATGTAGTCAGGGAATTTGTGTCATAATGCTAAGCACTGATATCAACTTCAAAATATGTGTTGACACCATTGTAGACACACAAAAATACGTCCTTTGGTTAGAAAAATGATATACATGTCAGAGACACGTTCTCTCTATAACACAAGTAAAGCATAAACACACACACACATATACACACGTGTGTTCACACGCACATACATTAATCCACACAGACTCTATTGCATGTTGATCGAAAATGGCTTTTCCTTCTGTTGGATTGCAAACAATCTATATTGCTTTTTTATTCAAGGACATTTATTTGGACTATTTTTTTGGGAAGCAGTAACTAATGTATTTCTTTCTGGAGCATGCTCACTGCTGAGGTTTGGTCCTGACAGAGTCACCCTGAGTCGTCAACACATTGGTAAAATGACCCTGCACATATGTATGAATGTAAACAGTCTTATGCGTGTGTGTGTGTGTATCTGCCTATGTTGTGTTTGTGTGTGCATGTTGCTCAGACTTTGTCTGACTTTCTGTGAATTACTTGAGTAACAAGCACACCGATAGATACAGAGACTGATAGAGGATTGCCAGTTAGAACAACCAGGAGGTTGATATAATCTATTTTGCTACCGAAAAGTATGATATATTGAGGGTAATCAAAGCACATATACAAATAACAAAAAAGACAAACAGCTGTAAAGTAACACACAATAGTATAGGAAAAACAAAAGTCATATCATAGAAAAAAAGATTTGTCAGAGAAAACTGTCATTTCTCAAGACAAGTTTGGTTGTTTTGCTGTTTCGTTGAGTACATAGCGTGTCTCTCCAACTGCAAAGCTGCTGCTCCAGGTTGAAATGTGTTTCTCAGTTGTTTAACACCACATTGGGAAACAGTAAGAAATTGTCTGCCTCATTCTTGGCACAGTAGCGTCTCAAGGCCCTTGTCTCAGCATTGTGAGATTTTTCTAAGATTTAGTGCTTTTCTCTCTCTTGTCTCACACACCACATGTAAATGTTTGTGTGTTTGTGGCTAGCATCGTGTGACAGGTTAGACAGCAGAGGAAAGGGAGTGCCTGGTCTTGGTTAAACAGTTGTTAATGGGAAGCGGGTGTGGGAGGATCAGGGCTGGTGGCGTGTTGGTGGGGTATCAAAGTGAGAGGATCATTGCGTCTCTCTCACTGTGCTCTCCCTGACATCCCTTTCTTTGACCCCCCCGCAGCCTCCCCCCAGGGCTCCACATCGCTGTCCGCCCCTCTCTCCCTCTCTTCATCACCATAGTCCTCATCATCCTCCTCCTCTTCCTCCAGGGCTGACTCATTCACGCTCCTCTCCTCCTCCTTCTCTTGTTTGATGCTCTGGATGGCAGGGGGAGCTGCAGCAGCGCTGTCCCCAGAGTCACTACTGTCCTCAAAGGCCTCTGGGTTCTCCAGCATTTCCCTGATGAGGGGAGGCATTGGGCCGGGGATTTCCATCTTCAGTGTGATGGCCCGTTCTGCCCCTGCAGACACACACAAACCCACACAGTCAGATTCCTTTCGTTTACAGAATTACATCATGTACACTGGAATGGAAAGGTTGTGTTTTTACAAGTATCTCCCTAGTTATCTCATGTTAGTTAGCGTGTGCTGTGTACTGTGATGTATGAAGGTGAACAGGTGGATTCAGTCTGGACTGACCCTTGGTGCTGATGCCTCGAAGATCAGTGACCTTCATCAGCATCCGAGGGAACATGTGGGGCTTGTTGGGGCGTCGGCGCCGGGCGTAGATCTTCAGAGCCTCCAGCAGAGGCTCCTGCAGCTTATCCACACGCTGAGGCTCCTCTAAATCCATACGATCTTACAGGAGACACAAGGAAATCCGAGACTATCAGACATTTCTAGCAACCCATCAATCACACACAAAATACAGCACAAATTAAAGCAAAGTCAGTTTTATCTTCAGTGTTAGTTTCAGAGTTGAAGTTGTTCGGTGTCCGGGTGCTATACCTCCACATATGAGACAGATGGCGCTGAGGAGACCTGTCTCTGTGTCATCCATCTCCAGAGGCAGCAGCTGACCAGCAAAGGCGAACACAAGGTCCGTGAGTGGCCCAAAGCCGGCGTTGTGCATCTGGGTCCGGTTGAGAGTCAGCCCGTCTGAGAAGGTCATGGTGTCCTGTTCAGGGGTGTAGCGAGTGCAGATCCTCAGCATCTGTTGGGAGGAATTAGGAGAGATGGAGAAAAAACATGTGAATATGATAGTTAGGCCAGATCTTAATTTTAAACTAGGTTTAAAATTTGGTGCTACAGAATTTAAACTTAAACCATGATTTACTCTGATTTTAAAGTTAAACCTTGTTGGTGCAATCCAGCCTTCGTGTTGTATATTACTTCAAATTGTACTTAAATCATTAACTGAGTAGAAATAGATGTATAGGTTAGTGGAAGAATGGACAGGGGAGGAAGAACATGAGAGTTACCAGAATGTCCAGACAGGCTGATTTAAGCAGGGTGATCTGGTCAGCAATGGTAAGCGTGGTGAAGCCAGGCAAGCGTTTGGCAAACTCCACAATCTTGATGATGCACTTTGTGGAGAGCTCACTGAACTTGTCCCACAGCCCCAGATCCAGCTGGACTCTATGGTCGGCACTTGAGTTCTACAGGAGAGATAGTTCATGAGATATTCTCAAAAAAGACGTTTGTGTCTTTATAGAGATATGTATTTGTGTATGTGTCTCACTTACCGTTGTGTATTTGCCCAGCTGACAGAGTGAAGGGAATGTCTCTTTGTGGGCCTTGCTCACTTTGTTTACAAGCTCCTCCAGTTCACCACTTAGCTCATAGCTCTCAGGTTGGACTACTTCCTCCTTCACATCCTTCTTCTTCTTATTTCTGTCATTACGCACCGCTGGGAGAGTAGACACCAGGGATGAGTGAGAAAGCAAGAGAATAATTGACCACTTGTATTTTACTGCCAAGTCATTCATATCTTTTTGATTGGCAATGTGCTCTTACCCCTGTTTTTTTCACCTTTCTGGCACTCACCCTCTTTGGACATGCCGACCTCGAAGCACTTCTGTAGCCTACAGTATTGGCAGCGGTTGCGAGTCACTTTGTTGATCTGGCAGTTCTTGTCCCGGTGGCATGTATACACCATGTTCTTTTGGATACTGCGCCGAAAGAACCCCTGGGAGAGAAAGATAATAAAGGCAACACTTTTAGTTCTGTGAGTATTTTAGATGCAGTAACACCACAGATCATTACATCTACAGCCCACAAGAGGGCAGTCCATACATACGTATATCAGAAAAAAATCTCGTTTTTCTTTTAAGAGTAGGGGAAACCCCTCTGTAGCATAAATCTGCATTAGCCATTCAAAATATACAAGGAAGAAAATGTATTTTCCGTTGTGATCCTTCTGGACTGCCATAACTTATCTGCGCTCCTGCTGTGTTACTGTGCTTCTCGTGCGTCTCACCTTGCAGCCCTCACAGGAGCTAACTCCATAGTGGTAGCCAGAGGACTTGTCCTGGCATACGAAGCAGGGCTTGTAGATCCGAGGAGGGGGAGGAGGAGAGGGGGAGCTGGGCACCATCTCCTCAGAGCTTGTGCTCTGGGTCTCCACGGCTGTGGGTAGCAAGAGGGAGAGAAGATAGAGAGATTTAATATGTTCACGAATATGTTCATTAAGACTGTGGTTCTTATGTCAGAGAAATGATTAGTATGAACTACTTTACCCAAAGTTACAAAAGTATGAAAGTATAAATTATTTTAGATTTAGGTTCTCAAAGGGTTCCCTGAGGTCAGTCTTATGCATCCAAATGGAACAACTGATAAAGGGTGACAGTCAACAAACAATTCCCTGCCCCCACCCACAGTCCCATAGTCCCTACCCAGGAGGCAAGCTCAAAGGCAAACGTTTTAAGAGAATAGGGAGGGGCGGCCATGCTGATTGACAGAGGGAGAGAAAAGAGACACAATTAGCTGATGGCCAGATGGCTCTGCTGATAAAAAGCTGATTGGCAGCTGAGATTTGATTGGCATCTCCATTTAACAAGCGTGGGGGAGCAACATACCTCTGGCAGACAACTGAGTTGTGTTGGTGTTGAGTGTGTTTGTGTTTGTTTCTCTCTCGCTCTCTGTTCATTTTTATTTTAATGTCTGCCCAACCAGACCAGCTTGAATACCCTGAGACCCATTTGAACAAACAGGCTGAGTCTATTTATGAGACACTGCTGTCTCCTTCTGTCTCACTGGGAGAAGAAACACTCTCAATATAACACCATTTGCTCTGCCACAGGTCATTCAACTGCTGCCAATGAAAATCCCCCCAAAATTCTGTGTAAAACACAGACATAGTAACATTCATAATCCTTCACAAAGACATCTCCAAACAAAACACACACACACGATTAGACAGTTTGACTCAGTACTATGTACGAGGTACTGAGCAAAATAACCAAATAATTCCCTGTAACATGCCTTTCAACTTTCACCTTCAGTCACCCCAACTTCACCTCTCCCTACCCATCCCCACAACCCCCTTTCCCTTGTTTCCTGGCCCTAAATTCCTTAGTGCAGGCTGGCCAGGGTTTAATAGAGGCTCAGGCTCGTAAGTCGGCCTATAAAGGTTGTGTCTAGGCTGGGAAGGAGGCCCCTGGCCAGGCTGACCGCCTCTTTATTGGGATCTAGTCACCTTGGGCATCCATTCACACCACCAGCTGTACCCTGGATCCCTGGCCCGTAAAAAAAAGAAACGGGGTTAAAAATCCAAAGTCACAGCCCCCCCCCCGCCACCCTCAATGGATACCACAGGACGGGCCAAAATGTGGACACCCCCCGCCCCTCACTTGCACCCCTGCACCCCTCTCTCACATTGGAGTCCACATTTAACAAGAGTGGCGAGACTTCAAAAAGAGAGAAAGTGGCATAAAGGAATAATCTAATAAAAGAAAAAAGGGGGCAAATGAAGAGATAAAACAGGGAAGGACTCAGTGGACAAGGATCCCAGTGGTTGTAGATTGAAGGCTAAAAACCTGACCTTTTAGCTTTGACCTTGACCACCACATTAGCAACTAGTCTACTACAGCTCCCTAGCACCTCTCATAACTACCAAATCAAAAAGAGACTCCAGTCTGCACAAAACCAGACTTAAAAACAAATACAGAATAGTCTCTCCTCTACCAATTCAGGACATGTGCTGTAAATGAACATTACTAATATCCCTGCTTGTGATCAAGTAAAAAAAAAATATAATGCCAACAACAGTGTGTTAAACCAGTGGTGACCCCAGTTTGTTCAATAACCGAGGCTATCAGTAACTCCGTCCTACCTCTTCCCTCTACAGTCACTGAGGACAAACCAGGTGTTCGCAGCCGAGGTGAAGGAACATTGTGAGAGGGGAGGGTGGGCTTTGGTGAGTGACACTGTAACCAGAGTGCTGTTTTCTGTTTATGTAATAACACTGACAATGAGAGGGGGGCCCTGAGAAAACCTGTGGAAAAAGATTTCTATTGAAAAGGAGCTGCATCTGGCGTCAGTGGAGAGGTAGTGACTGACACTGTCTGGGGGTGGGGGGCACAGTCAGACAGAGAGAGGGGGAGGCAGAGGGAGCTGAGAGAGAGTGAGTGAAGGAGAGAGAGAGAAAGAGACCAGGCATTGTATGTAAGAAAAATAAAGGGAAAAAGTTCAAGGGGGAGGCAAAGAAAAGAGAAAATGAGGGGGGGGGTAAAAAAAAGGAGAAAAGCGTGACAGGACAGGGTTAAAAGTTGAATCTAAGTTTCACCTGTCTGGGAGAGAGTTGGCTACGGAAGCCAGTCTGTCATGTCTGTCATCACCTTGAACTGAGCTCAGATTCTGAAGCTGGGCCTGAAAGAATGTTGCTCCTTCTCTCTGCCTCGCTCTCTCTTCTCGCTCTCTCCTCACCCAAAGCTCAACTCTTTCTGTCACAACATCAATCAGTACACCTCTGTAGGAAACACAGAGACAAGAAAGCTCCCCAAGTCTAGATCCCCCCCCCCCCCCTTCGCTCTCTGGCCTTCTTCTCCTTCCCTCCTCCAGCCTCTCCCTCTCCTGTCACCTCAGCTCAACACAGCTCTGTTTAGACAACAACAAAAGCTGAAACCAAAGACCTTCTTTATCTAGAAGGGGAGAGATTAACATGAAAGCCCCAGTGCCAGTCCAGAGTATCTTGTGCCTGCCGAGCCAGTGGGCTCGTCAGGTTGTGGGTGGACAGGGTTTGGGGTGGTGACATGAGCGATCTCCACTTCGTGTCATTTTACTGCTAATCCCTGCATCGCTTTCATGTACAAGAATGATCTCATTTAACCCTCTCTTCTCCTTCATTGCCACACACTCCCAACTTTCTCCACATTTCTCCTCCTTTCTCCAAGTTTGATGTGAAGGTGTTAAAACTGTCCCTTGTTTAGGTTGTGACAGCACTAAATTGTTAACTTTCAGATTACTATTCATTTCATTCTTGTATAGATACTCAGTGATAGGATGTGTGTTTCGATCAACAATGGATTAACACAATTAATGTCATTTATCAGTGTCTGGCTTGGTCACTGTTTACACATTGGTTGCTACAACAGTCAAACCATAAAGATCTGCACTAACTTTTCACCCACATGTAATATATGTCACATGGATCTCAGCGGTAAGAAACATGTTTTTCTAACCTGGTATGTACACACACACGCGCGCACGCACACACAGAAGAAGCAGGGTGTTGATTCCTCACTAATATCAAGAGCTCCTTTCATTCGTCCCAGGCAGAGTGGGTGACAGAGGGTGATGTATGGCTGCAAGGCCTCAGCTCTGAGCACAGCCTGGGCCTGGGCTGATGCCTGGGCCTGGGACAGGGCCTGAGATGGGGCCTGGGCTTGGGCGTGGGCGTGGGTCTGGGACGGGGCCTGGGATGGGGCCGGGGCCTGGGCTGTTCCAGAAACCCTCTCTAGAATGTGCTCATTAAGGTTTGGGCCTTCTGTTCTTAAGATGTGCATTACGTTTTAGTTTGAAATTGTATTGGTATATTTATGAAGGTAAGTTTTTATGGAAGTATATTTGGTTATTGGTATTGGATTGTAACTGCAACTGTAATTGGTGTCCAGATTTGAATTGGCTATGTCCCAATATTAGACACTATTAGGTTTCCAAAACTCATTTGGTTTGCAAATGTTACTTTTACATAATGTTTTGCTTCAGAAAATGTTCTGCAGTGTTCTATGGAATGTGTGTGTGCGTGTGAATGTGTATGAGTGTGGGCTGGTTTGTGCTCATGAACATGTTGGAATGTGTGTGGCAGTTGTCAGTGAGCCTTGAGAATTAATACAATGTAGACGTGAAAGCAAATACACCCAGTCCAAAAATCCTGAACAAAGAGAGGGGAGAGAGGGGAAAAGTGTAGAATACTCTACACATTCATCCCATTGCGAACATCCACACAAACAGGAAAAAAAACTCCCATGTGTGTCTTCAAACCCGTATCCTCTACCATGATGACTCAATCTTTGAAGTAAACATCCTATGAGAATCTCTCTTGACACTCACATATGGATCAGCTCACACATCTTTTACAAAAAAGGGTTCATAGATTTTAATAGTAGTTAATATTGTGTGGGTGTGTGTTTGCACACTGGAGTCTGGGGGGGTGGCACGGTGAAATGACTTCAGTGTAAATACAAAGATGTGGCAGGTCCTTTCAGAAACGACTCTGTTCGGTACCTGTGTCTCCCCCCCCCCCCCCCCACCTCCCACCACCCCTCCAGCCCAGCCAGCCCCCCTCCCCCTGCCTTCCTTCCCTGGGAGGAGGAGGAGGAGGAGTCCTTCCTGTCATTGGGAGCCCCTTTGAAAGGAAAGGCTGTGAAAAGCAGGCTACTGTCCAGGAGATGGCTCCATAAAAACAGCAACACCAAACATCCAGACAGAGGATGGGGGAAGAAGGGAGACACACATACACAGACACTCGTTCACTCAGACCCAAACTTCCACACACATGAACTCACACACTACAAAACCCTGAAGCAGTTATCATACCCTTACTAGAACGACACACAGTTGTGGACTTTACGGCGAAGTCTCACATATATAAACACAGATGCTCTATGGAAATCCAGGCAGATGCAGTATAGATCAGTGTTACTGGTTGTTATTCAGCAAATAAGATGGAAATGGTATAACAATATACTGAAATAATACATGTGTCCGACTATTATTTTGTCTACAAAACACAAAATTATTTGTATAAAATGTATGGAAAAACCAGACACATTTGTACTAGTTCCTTTGTAAAGTGAGGGACAGGAAGCTAGAGTGAGGTGGGGAGGGGGGTCTATTTTAGGGACAGGTTGTTAAATTAGTATTGCCCCTTTCATTCCCCAGCATGCATACACAACAGCCTTTCTTCTTTACTACACCTCATAAAGCTACCCTTTTTATTTCCAACCTTTTTTGATCAATCCAAGTCAACATTTGTCCACCCCTCATCTCCTCTGCTGTTGTCTCCTGACTTCTGTCTCCTGTCTCCTGTCTCCTGACTCCTGTCTCCTGACTCCTGACTCCTGTCTCCTGACTCCTGACTCCTGTCTCCTGACTCCTGACTCCTGACTCCTGACTTCTGTCTCCTGTCTCCTGTCTCCTGACTCCTGTCTCCTGACTCCTGACTCCTGACTTCTGTCTCCTGTCTCCTGTCTCCTGTCTCCTGTCTCCTGACTCCTGTCTCCTGACTCCTGACTCCTGTCTCCTGACTCTTGTCTCCTGACTCCTGTCTCCTGACTCCTGACTCCTGTCTCCTGTCTCCTGACTCCTGACTCCTGTCTCCTGTCTCCTGACTCCTGTGCTCAGCACCCTCTATCCCCCATATGAAACACTATTGCAATACCCTACCCCCATTACCCCATTCAAAAGTTGAAATCTTGTCATTTCAACCATACAAACTAGGAGAACATTATATTTATAACATTCATATAGATATGAAATGACTCTAGAATAATGTCCAAGGTCATGGTGAGGTGGTGCACTGACTGAGCCCCTGCAGAACACCTGTGGGAGGACTGGAGGCATCCCAGGGCAGGGCGCTGAGCAGAGCCAGCGACTGGTTACACAGCTCATGTTATTTACTTGCCCACTAGAGACAGGCTATAAAATGGCATTACTAAATTCCATCAGGGGCCTGTGAAATCTGCACAGACACACACAGGAGATGTCCGTCCAAGATGAGGTCCATAACAGTCCACACGCACGTGAGCGTGCACGTATACACACAAACTTTCTTCCTTTCCTCCTACAGAAATCACTGCTGGGACCCAGCTTTAACCTAGCCCACTTTATCAAAATGGTGTTAATGTGTTGTGTTGTGCTATGGTTCCAGTGTGGATTATGACCTTCAAATCAGTAGTAAAGTGGTAGCAATTAGGGATTAGAAATTTTAATCCAAGATCAAATGTGCCGCTCTTGTCCCCTGGACAGATGAGTCCTCTGGGTAAAGCACAAGGCCTAGTATCATAGGGGGGAAGTCTTAATCAAAGTCCCACCCTCCCCCTCCACTCTCCTTTCATCATTCGCTTCTCTGTGGCCTATCCCTGCAGGCAGTCTAATCTCTTAATTGAGCCTTTTGTCATTATGATTGAATGATCAAAGGCCTTACTTTACCGTAAACAGATGATTGCAGACTGAATCAATGCTTAAATGGGAGAAGCACACAAGGCACACTCACATACACACACACACAAACAGAAGGAATGAAAACTCTAAATGGTTTACAAACGGTCACATAAAACTCCACTAACATTCCTCTTTGTCGTATTAATCCCAGTAGATATATAGATGTTGCCCTGCATATTATCAGTGGAATCAGCCTAAATCAGACCCATTCGTCCAAACTACTTCTAAACATAGATGAATTTGACTCCCAGTGTGAGAAGGTTGGACTAAGCCCACAGTTCATCATCTGTCTCACAGGGCAACGAGACAAGTTAAAACAGTGTCAATGGAGTGGCTGAATTGTCTCTATGGATGTCATTGTCTGCCAATGTTTACAGAGGTTATTGGGAACAGAGGATTGAAACAGAACACCGTGATAGCTCTGGGGAGGAATACAGAGCTTGGAGCTCTCCACATCACCCCAAGGCCATCTGCGCACAACTGGCCTGTCAAAGGACATTAGGCAGTTGTGCTCTGACCCCTTCCAAAACCAAAGACATCAGATACGGGGTCTGCTGATCGGATTGTTTTTTTCTCTCTCTCTCCGGTCTACTTTATAAGCTGCGGTGTGTGTAGGCCTCCTACTCAGCTACTTAACGAATTGATACCGGGTGGATGGTCTCACCCGTCATGAAGGCTCATTTGTCTTCATTACTGAACACCGAGGGGCTGACAGAAGCTCAACCTCAGTGTCCTCACGATTAATGGAGATGAATTAGGTTGGCTCACCTGGACAAACTTGCTTCATACGTAATAGTAAGTGACACAATGGAAAATATGCCCTAGTGAAAGAGACTTGTTGTCATTTGAACTCTATGAAAAAAGTGAACACATCTTAATCATCCAATTAACTGTCAAAGTGTAAAAGTCAAAAACAAATTCTGTAGGGTCCATGGGTCACTCAGCTATTACACTGAGCTATCTGGGTTACAGTGTACTACTCAAACCTACTTTATTTCACTCTGTTTGTGTGTGTGTCACCTGCATGGCATTTTGTCAAAGTAACTCGTCATTGTCAAGCTATACTAAGGCTCTAAGAGACATCAGCCTTTAATCATTTTCATGTGAAATCCTGCTGTATGTCCAGCAGCTGGAGAGAGAGTGACCATCCTGTCTCTCTGTGCTGAGCTTTTCATTTGACGTGGATTATTATGGTATCCTGAAAACTTGACAAGGTCAGGGCCCTTATTGTGTGAGAGAGCTAAATCATTCATGTGAAGTGATTCAGCAAGAAAATAAACATGGCGATGTATGAATACTCAGTTTCACACACAAGAACAGAAACAAACAAACTTGACGGTAAGAGAACACAGAGAATCCAATGGAATCTGGTTCTTCCTGTGGCGTGAGCTCCCAGATAACAAAAGCAGCACACCGATAAAGATGTGTACACACACACAGACAAACACACGCACACACTGTCTCTTTGCATGATCCTAGTATCAACAACAATGCCAAAAGGGACGAAATGCTCTTTTGCATAAACAATTTCATAAAATAACACTCACACAAACACACACATGCAGGAACACCCAAACACATCAAACTTTTACTCTGTGATGAATACAGGTAGAATTAACAAAAACTTACACTGGACACTGGCGGTCCCAGCCCAGGCAAAGGGGTCCAACCCCGGGAAGAAGGGGGTTGTCTTGCCCAGCATACAGGAGCCCTGGCTGGACACATCGAACAGGGGCCGGGGGGGCATCCCCAGAGCCTCCATACAGTCGAACATTCTCTAGCACACACTAAACTGGAGCTTCAGTTAAAGCAACTCTGGAGTTCTTCTGTGTTGTTGTTCCTCAGATAAGCTTCAGTGTCCCCTCACTGGAATTTGACAAGCTTAGGAAGACAAGCTTAGGTTAGCTCGACCAGAACAGAACAAGTCTGTCCAGGCTTGTTGTTGCTTCACGTTGTGTCAACTGCTCTGTCAGTGTCCCAGTCAAGGTGAGTGTTCTCCAGATGTCCTCTGTCTGTTTCTTCCACCGCTTCCTGAGAACACAGCCTTATTTCTGGAGACGGTGAAGTTCTTTCGCCTTCTCTTTCTATGTATTCTCCTTTGTGTGCTCCTTTCTCCAATGTACTCTGTTTCACTGTCTCTTACGCTGTCCTCTGCTAGGTGCTGCTTCTTGGTTCCTGCAACAGATCTAAACTCAGCTCTGGCCACAGGGCCTCTCTCACACAGCCAGTGACACTATGGAGTAAACCAACTGCATGTTCACTCAGCAGAAAAGGGGGAGGAGGATGGGAGGAAGAGAGGGCGGGAGGGACATAGAGCCTGGGGGCGGGCAGAGAAACATTATTTTACTCCTAGTTTCTCCTCCAGTCTCTCAGTTTTCTCATATTAAAAGTAGTTAGTATGCAGATAAAAGAAAACAGTGCTCTCCTTTTCCTGCGCTCAACCCTTCTTGTCTCTCTCTTCCTTGGATTTTAATTTATTGATTTTAAACATTATAATCAGAATTTCACCTCTGCTGTCCCTTCCAGGATTCCATATCATAATCCTGGATGTGTTTCTAATGCCACATCTGACTGTGCGAGGAAACTACAAACACAGCAAACTCACTCCATACCCTTACACTTGAACAAAATGTTAATGAATGCATGTGGACTGTCAAGTGAAGTTTTTAGCGTTTTAGGTGGCGTTGGCGCCACCCAGAGGACTGTCTAGGTACTGGTAGAAATTACAACAAACAAGTCAGCGGCATTACCATCAACTTTCCATATTTGCCTCTGTCACACACACACATTTACACAAGCACAAACATAGAAACGGCCACTCCTGCCTTACGCTTCTTCTACTTTACTGCTCCACTTCTATCCTGCTTCGACTGGAATTACTCTTTGATCCAGTTTGTGCTGCCTACACTATTTATTTCCCTTCTTTGTCTACCCATGTTATGTTTGTGTCTTCACGATCCTTCACTTCAACACAACCAAGCTCTGCCTCAAACCAGATCTACCATTGTGGTCCTTTACACCAACCACGAACACTTCAAACACTAAAAACAGTTAAGACACGGAAGCTGCGGTGAAGCTAAGCTGCTCCTGTCTTGTCTCTGTGGTCAGCCCTGCGGAAACATCCAGAGAGATAGCTGATATGGGGACAGGAAAGGACAGCGACAGCCAAGCTTCCATAGTGCACAGAGTAAGGACTACGGTCGTGAATCACAACAAGCATGTTGTCATGCATGTGTACAATATGTTTGACATTGGCTCATCTATTTCTCTGCTTCTCTCTCTTGCTCGCTCTCTCCCTAACTCCCCCCAACTCCTTTTCTCTGTATTTCTCTCTGTTTGTTTTCCCATGTCTCTCCTCTCTTCCCGTCTTTCTATTTCTACTTCATATGGCTTGTGTTGCTCTCTAACTCAATTTCTTCAATTCTATTCTAATGGATTCAGTCAGTCCTTGTGGGCCTAGGGTTATTGGCTACTTCAGCCACATTAAACCACTGCTCTCCCTGCAAGCCAACAGCCTGGACTGCCCAGGGTTTGGATACGCACACGGGTCAGCCCAAACCCTCCCCTCCCCTTCCTTCCACCGTTCAAGAGGGATGAACTCTAGAAGACACCCCCACTGGGGCGCTAGCTCCCCCTCTGCACCCCCTCAACTTCTCCTGCCCTCCTCCTCATTCCCTGTTCTTTCTCCTTACTTTTGTTCGTTCTCCTCTCTGTTTTTGATTTCTTTCTCTCATTTGGCTTTCTCTTGTATTACCACAGGTTTACTCTCCAGTTACATGTGCTTCTTTAACATGTCTGGCTCTACCCTGCCTTCCGCCACACTGTTTTTATGGATTCCACCTTTCTGGTTGTCTCAACTGATGAAACTTTGAATAAAATGCAGGAAAGTAGTCGTGTTTGGTGCCCGTGTTACTTTGACGTTTTTTTCCGTTTGCTCACGTATACCTCAACCTTTTCCTTCTGCCAGGGTTAAAATGTCTTTCAACGTGCCATACACACACATACACACATGCACACGCACATATACACACACACATATATACACACACACACATGCATAGTCTCAACTCAAGAGCTGCACAATCTCAGCCTGCTCTGTTCTCTCTACACCTTGAGACAATTATCCCCCCACCTCCACCCCCCCCCCCAACCCCCCCCCGTCCCTTGTCCCAGGGCAGAGGGAAGAGAGACAGAAACGAAGGGGGAATGTGGACAGGAAAGGGGCGTCTCATTCTCTTTCTTTCTTGCTCTCCCTCTCTCTCAGCACCTACTCTGGTCTCCCCCTTTTTCTCCCTCGTCTGGCTTTTCTCTCTCGCCCAAACACACACTCTCCAAAGCAGGAGTGAGTCAAATTCCACCTCTTCGCAAGGTATTTCAGAATCAGGTTCTTGAGCTTTTCATCCTGTTGTCATCTTGAGACAAGCACACACTGTAGAACAATGCCTCCTTCTCTCAGAGCAGCAGTTCCTCGAGCCCTGCCTCAGATATGTGTACAAGTCACAATGTGTTCATCAGTAAGCTGCACTCACAATTATGGTTGCAATTACAGGACTAAGAACTTTTGGCTGCAGCACACTGGTATTTGCTTGTGTTGGAATGTGCAGCCTTCAGTTCCTTTGAGAACAAGTTGGCAGTGGTGTGTGTGTGTTGAAACAGAGTGCCTGTGATGACAGACACACAGAACACCACACAAGCCCACCTCTGCGCCTTTGGGTTCAGGTTACTAAAATACACACACACCCACACACACACACCCACACCCACACCCACACCCACACACACACACACACACACACACATACAACTGAGTCATGGCCTGACACAACAAAGTTAAATAGGACATAGTGTGTCTAGAACAAAATGGATGACTGCAGCACCATTTCAATGGATACATCTCATATTGATGAGGTAAGTACATGCTAATGCTTTGATGTAAGTTTACTCACAATGCAATACATCTGCATGCAGTTTGTTGTAGTTTATAGAACCAAAATACAGCTTGTGTATGGGTGTGTTTTTGTCAGGGTGTTTTATTGGCAGACACTGATCATTTTTTCCTTTCTGGTTATCACCTGTTGAAGTCACCACAGTGGACATGAAATACCAGGGCTCATTTGACCATTATTTTTCCAATATTAGTGCAACACAAACAGAAAAATCTGGATGGTTTAACAGGCCTATACACTTATCCATAAGCTGATTTAACCTGTCAAAAGAACAGGAATATTTCAGCACCCAAACACACAGACCTACAGACTACAGACAGAATCACAGACACATACAAACACAAACCACACACACACACACACAAACCACACACACAGTGCTGAGGGCTGGGCCTGAACCCAAAATTCCATCCCAATTTTATATGAATAAATAACCAGGCACAATGTGGTGTTTGTGCTGGGTCACATAAGTAATAGAGCTAACTTGACTTCAGTAAATGTTGGATTCATTTTAAATGCTCCATTTTCCATAAAGGACTTTACAGGCAGCATTCTTGAAAGATCCCTCTGACTTGTACGAGTATTTCTGTGTGTCTACTTGCACCATGCCTCAACTCATCAAGTATGTGACTATGTATGCTTTGCAATTTATTGAATAATTTAAATCACAATTAAGCTGATTTTTGGCAAGATTTCGCAGTATTCTAAACAAAACACAAATCTCTGAACCAAAGAACAAAACCTTATTTCCAGCTGTGGGTTGCTGGTGTTTTATTTCATCATCACCTGGTCTAGTCTCACAGGCTCGCAGCCTTAGAGAACAGGTTTCTTTGCCCTTGGAAAAAAAACATTTACGTTGTTAGGGTTGTATAATTCTATTACTTTTCTCTTGAGGAAATTTCAGATTTGCAGGTGTGTAGCATATGGACTTTTGGGAACAGGAATGCACCAGATATAAGCTTCAGGTTGGGGTAGTTTCAACAAATCTCCAAACGGGGTTGACTCATTTCTATTCACGTTTGGTTTGTTCCAATGGATCTTTTTTGACATCTTATCCAGCAACATGGTGATCTGCTTCCATACACAGAGTGAGATCCCCAGGCAGATTCCAGGGTTTTCTAGACTGCAGCACTGTGTACACATGAGCAGGCAGAGGCTCTGGACTACTCAAGTGTGACCACAGCTATTGTCTCTGGTGGCAGCTAACTGACCGGGAACACCAAGTGATGCCTAGTATCTCCCTCTCTATCTTTCTTTCTCTCTGTCTCTCTTTCTCTTTCTCTCTCTTTTCCCTCAGTCAAGGAGGCCGGTCTAAGATGTTATCACATATTAAGTGGCGCTAATGGACTCCCTACTGTTGGGTCTGAAGACTTTAGATAAAAGCTGAGATGAGAAGATAACAGGCCAGATGAGCTGATGATCGCCCTAGTGTTCAGAACAGACATGTATGCAGACACACACACACACACACACACACACACACACACACACACACACACACACTTTGTCTCTGAATTACACAGTGCTCAACAAGTCTTTCTGCTCCAGATACCAGTATTGCAGATATGGGAGAGTGAATACTTGTACTGCTTGATTCAGTGACTCCAGTGATCCACACTGATTCCAAACCCACGTGCTGCTTGTTAGAGGAGAGTCTTGTCTGCAGGCTTGGTGTCTTTCTTAAATCCCCCCTGGATCAAACTAGCCCAGGGAGAAAAGGGACTGGATGATTGACATACCAGCGGCTGGCAGACAAGTAGGGACCAGTTCAAGTCCTTGTCCTTTACAAATATACATGTTCAGTATGCAAGAGTCACATGGAGGGGAATAACATGCAGCCAGGAGATCTGTGACCAAGTCTTTATGTTAACAACATACTAATGACGGAGGACAATACATGTGGCAATAATACAGTCTTGGCCCACAGGAAATAGACTGTATATGTAATGTACATCTTTCTTTCATAGCTCTCTCATTCCTCTTTTTGTTTAATGTGGTTTAGGAATGGTGAGAGACAGGAGAAACAGGAGACACTAACGACAAGACCATGGGGATTTGGCAGTCAACACAGTCAGCATGTGTGTGTTTGTGTTCCTCAGAGCAACAGCGCCCCCTGTGATCTAACACTGAAGCTATGAGTGTTCTTCACTTCAACCAATCAAAAGAAAGAAACAAAATGATCTTTCCTCTATTTTTACTCTCTCCATTTTGTTTTCACTATATGTCATTTCTTGTTATAATTTGATTCACCTCAGCTAGCGTTGCCAGCTCATAATGAAAGCTTTGTCCAGACCAGGAGGAGGCCAGGCTGGTTTGCTCGCTGCCAACTGCCATGTAACACATGGAAAAACCTGACTTTCCTGGAGGGGAAATGCTACTTCATAAGGGCTGCGTCTCTTCCAGCATCTCTCTCTGTTTTTCTCCCTATGTCTGTCTGTGTCAGCCTGTCTGTAGAATATGTATGTGTTTGAAACAGTGTTTGTGTATGTGGAATGTCCTTGTATGTGTTTTAAGTTGCGCTGGATAAGAGTGTCTGCTAAAAGTATTGTAAATAAGAAAGTTTGTGAACTTACATAGTGCAGCCATCTCTTTGGGAAGGTCCGCCCCAAAGCGACCAAACAAGCTGCTGTTGGCAAGCAGGTCAAAAGGTGAGTGGCTTCGCATGGAGTTGAAGGCAAAGGGGTAGACGGCAGGTGAGAAGCCAGTCATGTGGCCCACCTGCCGTTCCCGGTTAGTCGCCATGGAGTTGTAGGCAGATGTGTCACCACAGGATGGAGAAGAAGAGGTCACTGCGATGGTCAGAGAGATGCGTTTATCTCTTTTCCCACTCTCACTCTATGTGGGCTGTCCTGTGTGCTATGAGAGCAGGGTCCTTCAGCTTCTCTCAGGCTTTGTGGCTCTTGGAGGGTCCCTGGGGCCTGGGGCCTGGGCTTGGAGCAGGCTGTGGAGCAGCTTCTGGATTATGGGAAAGGGAGGCTGAACTGGACAGAGAACTGGCAGATGGGAGACCAGAACCAGACCATGCAGCCTCAGGTGCAGACACTGTTGGCAGAAACAATGGTGAGGGGTTAGAAGAACATCTGCTCGTCACACAGTCACTCACAACAGTTTTGCACCAAAGGGGAAATTCCATAAAGACGTATTCATGTGTTGCTCCTAACTGAGGCGTATAGAAAGGAAAAGTAGAATGTGAGACAGAGAAGAAATTATGAAGTAGAGTGAGGTGAACACAAAACAAATTACTGTCACTTTTGGAAAGTCTTCCAAACAGTGCAATGATTGCAGTCGATACCATATGATTTAAATCAGCAGAACTGTACTATAAAGGTGTCTCTGTTCCCGATGCCAACCTGACCCTGTGGACAGCCTTCCCACCCTCCCTCCCACCCACTCACCCTTGAAATGCAGCCAAAATACTGGCACAGTCAACCCCTTGGAACCCTCAGTCAACAACCCTGTCCAAGCCATCTAATGAAAAAAACAACTTCATTTCTACCTTAATTCCAAGACTTCTCGCTGTATCCACTGTTTTTACCTTTTTCAATAGTTTTATTTCTGAATCTCTTACAAACTCCCTCCCTATGTCTTTTTGGCACACTGTTTAACACCCTACAATGATTTTGTGTGGGGTGGGGTCGGACTCTCTCATGGAGCTGTGGTAAACACACTGCAGCCAAAAAATGTAGTGTTGTTTTGGGCCGACTGCTGCATATAAATCATGGAGCAGGAGATGAGGCAGAGGGAGAGCGAAGGAGATGAAGAGAGAGAGAGAGAGAGAGAGAGAGAGAGGGGGGGGAGGGAGGGAGGGATGGTAACGAGGACTGATGGACCAACGTCTTCTGTGGAAATACGTACTTACAGACATATTGTACTACACAAGCCAATACATTTTACACACACAAAAACACACAGACAGTATGCAGTGACCTGCTTCACACACATGAAGGCACCATAGAGGTTGTACTGTAAGGTTGGCATACAGTATGCCACAGACAGGGGCCTAAACACACCCACCCTAATGCCTGGTTTATACAGTTACATATTGTAACACATCTATGTGCTTAGGGTGGGCTTGATGGCACAAAAGTCTTTCTCAACTTTCTCAAAAACTTCTCTCAAATTTCACGCATGTATTAAGTGGTAAAACCCACCTGCGGACATTGTTGTCTATAATTGCTGTCCAGTTGTCTATAATCTGCAAAAAGAAGCAATGCTGTGAACCAGACGTAACACGCATCAAAGTGTACAGTACACACACACAAGCTGTATGTTGTACCCCCCCCTTCCCGCCCCCCCCCCCCCACCATCCCCCCATGTGTGTCTCATTCACAGAGCCAGTTAATTACAGCCTACTGCAGCGGGCTGCCTCGGACCACCGCTAATTTAGAGTTCCATTCCTGTAAACTATTCCACATGTGAGGCAGCCGAGCAGGCCTGGCAAGGACAGACACTCCACACACACCCACATACACACACGCATACATTATGCCCCCTATATTAGAGCGCACTATAGCCAGATCCATCCAACACACACACACACACACACACACACACAGCTATCCCTGCCAAGCGATTTACTCAGTGCAGACCAATGAAGAGACCATTTGCCACAATCGCAGCATAGCAATGTATAAAAAATGCCATCTAAATTCTACAATAGTTCATACCTTTACCCCAACCCTATTAAGATGTTATGTCCAGTGAACTACCCAGTAACTTATGTCCAGTAAACTGGCTAGCTTCTACACACTCCAGCGACCTGACACTCCACACCCTTTCCTCTCCCATGTTTAAGGTCCACTGCTGACATAGATACTCCTTCCTCTTAGTGTCTTCCTTCTTACTCCCATTTCCATAATCAGCCAACTGCAGCCCTCAGTGTGCAGACCTGTCATCAGTTGCTAGCCTCATATGGTCCCCATTGTGTCTCTTCTTACAGAGCCAGAATCTTCAGGTCTATCCATGACCTATCCATGACCTTTCCAGGTCTATCCATGGCCTATCCATGTTTTTGACAAGGGTGTTGCGAAACTGTCATCATTTCGATAAAGTCTATTATTGACTTTACTGCAAAGGCTGTAACGTGCATCGCTGACAGAATTCAGCCATGTGCTGGGGAACACACTGCACACCAGTTTGGCTGCTTCAGGGCTGCACCATCACCACTGTGCTACTCCAGTAACCATGCTCTGAGGCAAAAGGCTGGGAAATCCAGAGGTCGAAAAAGAAAGAAAAGCGTGAAGCGGAGGGAGAAACCGTTGAGAGTGAGAGAAGATGGAAAAAATGGAGGGGGAAAAAAGAGACAAGAACATGTGCAAGACTTGAAGTAGTTTCAGGCATCTGGAAGACAGAGAGTCTTTTCTGTGTAAGAGGTGAGCAGTGTTAATTAGTCCCACATTGGGAGCGGGATTAATGAGAGAATGAAGGGACTGTGGTAGAGGAGGGAGGGAGGGATGGGGAGCACGAATGGAGTGGCAGCTAAAAACTTACATTAAAAAACAGTTTTATTTCCCCCAATAAACCCACAAAATAATGAGCGTCCAAGCCAAGGAACTGTTTCTTTTCTCTAATGAGTCACACCAGCCTGGTCAGCCTCTCTCTGTTTCTCTCTCTCTTTCTCTCCATCCATCTCCCTCCCTCCAGGGGGAACACACCTTGAGTAAAGCAACAAAAGCAGTGCTGTGTCTTTGGGCCTCCGGGCCTCAATGCTGCCTTTATGAGGCCTGGCTGGGTAGGGTCAGACGGGGCCGTCTAGTCCTGCTGAGACACACACACACACACAGAGACCTGCTTTAGAGTCAGGATACTTGTGTGTTCAGTTCCTGTGCTCAGTGATCTCATCCCCTACCATCGCCTCGGGTCTCAACCTGACTCAACGTGCCAGTGCCTGAGCCACCGCCATTCGCGCACACACACACACACACACACACACACACACACACACACACACACACACACACGTACACACACATAGCCCAAGGGAACACAGTTGACCAATGCTCCCAGTGAAAGAGAATTAAAAACAGCTTTGGTTGCATGTGTTACAGTCAGGGGGCTTTCCAAACCTCTGGCTCTTCACCACCTTCATCTCCCTCTTTACCCCCAAGCCCTCTAACAGAGGACTTGATGGGGGCACTAAGCATTAATACACAATGCTGTAACACCACACATTACCATCACCAACAAGTTTCTTATAGAAAGTGAGAGATAAAAAAAAGAAGAATGGTCAGCACACATGTTCAGCAGTCTATGCTTGAAGTGTCATTTGTGACCTTATCAGCACTGGATTTTTATATTTTCAGTTGTTTAACAAACTGAAAAGCATTTTAACAGCCATCACGTCACAGAAGCTGCTTGTCATGTCATGGAGAGATGGAGCATATTAGTGATGTTGACTGTACACTTTCCTCCATGAATGTTAAGTATCCAGCTTTAATGTGGGAAACATAATCCACGGTGTAATATGGAGGTTTACTGTGCTTTTAATTACTCCTGAAAGCCAGCTCACACACATGCAGACGCACACATGCACACATACAAACATGCACAACACGTCATTATATGGGGAGAGCTTTAATCAAACTCATAAACAGAGAACTGTATGACCCAGGCCTGACTGCTCAAGTCAGACTGGGAAGCCTCTCCTTTAATTAGGTGTTCAATCATTTCTCTCTTGGCAAATAAAATACTTTCTATTTTCACTTGAGTTTAATGAATGCTTACAGAAACACTGGATGTCTATTTTTGACTTTAGAGGGTTTATCTCAAGTACGTAATCCAAGCAGCCCACAAACATGGACATAATTGACAGAACATCTAATAAATGTAAGATACGAAACGTTGGATTGGAAGGGTTAGTAGCCCAAAAAAACGAATCGTCTTTCCTGCATGCCATGATTTGCAAATACTTTAGGCAGATAAACCAGTCATACAAGGAAGAACTGAGATGGTGAGTCATATACTGAGATTTAATAGGAACTCTGCTGGGGTGTGTCTTTACTGGTGTGTCTTTACTGGTGTGTCTTTACTGTTGTGTGTCTTTACTGGTGTGTCTTTACTGGTGTGTCTTTACTCGTGTGTGTCTCTGCTGGTGTGTGTCTCTGCTGGTGTGTGTCTCTGCTGGTGTGTGTCTTTGCTGGTGTGTGTCTCTACTGGTGTGTGTCTGTGCTGGTGTGTGTCTCTGGTGGTGTGTGTCTCTACTGGTGTGTGTCTGTGCTGGTGTGTGTCTCTGGTGGTGTGTGTCTCTACTGGTGTGTGTCTCTACTGGTGTGTGTCTCTACTGGTGTGTGTCTCTGGTGGTGTGTGTCTCTACTGGTGTGTGTCTACTGGTGTGTGTCTCTGGTGGTGTGTGTCTCTACTGGTGTGTGTCTCTGGTGGTGTGTGTCTCTACTGGTGTGTGTCTGTGCTGGTGTGTGTCTACTGTGTCTCTTTTGGCAGAGCAGATGTTGAGTCAGTGCAGGGTCAAACTGTTTAGCTGACCTAAAGGACAGACAGGGAGGAGAAGGTAGCTGCACCTTAGAAACTAGTGGGAGTTCTGCTGTTCTGCAAATGGGCGACATGTCAGGCAGACGGGCCAGACATTTTAATGAATTAGGGCGAAAAAAGGACACTCCTCAATTGTGGAAAAACATGACCTCACCAGGTATAATTAGAGTTGTAATGAAACACAGGACATAAATCACAGCGTTCCATGAGGGTAATAACTACAAAGCCGAGGATATGAATTCCCCCTGAAATAATATGAATACTGCCATTTACTCACTGATGGACACACAAGTATGCTGTATATACATTGTATATATAACTGGCAAATAATTTCATTTGATACTCTCATCTGACAAATAAGTATTTGACTTGAAGCAGACCGCTATTTCAGTAACTAAGAGGAATCAAAATATAGTTGGCTTTCCAAACCCTAAGCCATTCTCCGCCTTCATAAGGCACCAAAAAATTTACGATTGTGGTCGTTTCGCGCAAACAATAACTACAATTTATGGTAGCTATTATGTAATTGACTGCACAATTAAAATTGGCATGAAAATTAATATAAATTTTCTTTATTACCCGGTATATTTGGATACAATTTATGACCTGTCTAGTGAGTGAGATTTGTACAGCCATGTACAGAACTAAAGTAAACTAAACTGAACTATTGAATAATACAATTACCTTCTTCTCACTGAAAATAAGCATTCATACGTTCAATCTGTTCAATCATTATTTTATTTTACATCCTTCTGGTATGTTTACCATCACTGCTTTCCTTTGCCATTTCCAGCTGTGCCAGAAACAAGGTCCTTAAATAATGCAGCTAAACAGCTATTTGTATCATATTTATATTATATTGACACGTGTCTACCAGTTTTATAATAGGCAGCAACCATTGAAAAGAGACAAAGAGTACGATTGACAACAGCATCTATTCCCCATAGTCAATACATTTGAAAACAAACAAAATCATTTCATATAATATTTCAAAGGTGATTCACGAATAAGATTCATCTTAACACTTATCATAATAGTTGCTGCCATAATAGCTCTGATGACGGTAATGATGATAATAATAACAAAGTCTGAATCAACCAGATAATGGTTCCGTTATGCGAATCCAACCCCTTGGTCTGACATTGAGGTCGGCAGGTCGCGGCTGAGGTCACTACTTGTTGCTCCAGGCTAAGGATGGTGGTCAAGGGTCAATCCTAATTGAAGCATTTGGTCGGCAACTTTTCACTTTGTGCTAAAGTGGCTCTGTGTGTCCCCTGTCCTCTGTGAGTCCCTCTCTCAAAAGTCTCTTTCGTTACTTTTCTTCCTCTCTCCTTCACTTGCTCTTTCTATTGCTTCTCACTTGGGGGGTGAAGGGCAGTGTTCCACAACAGAGGGGATTGGGAGTGACTCACTGAGTTCAAAAGGAGGGCTGTCTCTTATGTCAGGCAGACCTGAGGACACTATTAACGACCATGGAGAAGATCTGCACAGGCACCAGGTGGTCATTTACACGCCCGATACCTCACTGACTAGGACTTTGATCACACTCTCCAGACACATGTTATACGATACAGGTATGCACAACTACTACTGAATACAACTGCAGATCTACTTCAGAGCTGCACCCTTTTTATATCAAAGTACATTTTAAGTCAAACTGTAGACGATCTTCATTCCTAACTATTATTTTGCTTTTCAGACCGAATACCTAAACACCGTTTATGGCAAGTGAATATATTTTACAGTAAATGAGTAAACTCTCCACTATGGAGAACTAACCTTTTTGGCTTGTCTATAAACACAGGCTAAGTATTTAATCATTTATGTTAGGCAGACATATAGGTGTGGATAAAGAGAGAGAGAGAGGGAAGTAGAGACAGAGAGAGAGAAGAGAGAGAGAGAGAGAGAAGGTGATGAGAAATGCTTTGTGCTGACAGATGAGTGGAGACAGTGAAAGAGGGCTAGAGAGGAGCCAGACAACATTCTCAGCCTGAGGGGCTGTCATTCTTGAAAAGAGAAGGAAGACACCAAGATTAGATATTGCAATGCAATTAAAGGACTTAGCTAGCAGGGAACGCCATGCACACTTCAAATACCCCATGAAACAGTATGGGCTGTTTTACATTCTCTAATACACAGTATGTAGCTGTTAAATTCATACAACCACACAGTATTGGTGGTGAACAACATCATGTATGGTCTACGTGTGTGTGTGTGTGTGTGTGTGTGTGTGTGTGTGTGTGTGTGTGTGTGTGTGTGTGTGTGTGTGTGTGTGTGTGTGTGTGTGTGAGAGAGAGAGAGATACATGACACCAATCATTCTTTAAATCAGATACTGAAATGTAAACTTTATGTGTTTGCAAAAATGTGGTCCATGAGATTGAAGGGTCTGAAGGTTTCATTTGTCTTTTAAATGGCTGACCAGACATTCTGGATGCACTGAAAAGAGCTCTTGTCGTTTTTATCTTCAAACCTGATCTGATCTATGTCGAATTATGAAACACATGAAAAAATGGCACGTTGTTTAACTTCCTTACAGCCATACAGCTTGGAAATGATAACCCTTCCCACCAACTCAAAAGCTGGGGCCCTCTAACATTGACAGACAGGGTGACTGCAGAAAGCCTGTTGTGACAGAGTCATGGTGCTGCATGATCAGGACTGAAGTGTAGTCAGGACCTCTCCAGCCACCCTGGGAGCTTTTTTCCCCAACGTGCTGTAAGCAGCACACACTTTTCATATCCTATTTGTGTGTATATATGTGTGTTTGTGTACAGATTTGTTTGCGCACATAAGTTTCCTCTCCTTCCTCACCCCAGTACCATGATAGTACCATGATAGTTACTGGATGTTCTATCGCACATTAGGAAAATAATTCTGGAATAGATTTGTCGGTTGACTGCTACATTAGCAGGAGTCAGGATAGAAATAGCGTAGAGCAGAACAGCATGGTGTCACAGCAAACAATTCCACAGCTCCATACATCCATCCCTGGGTTCCAGACACGCTCGGTCCAAACTCACTTACAAAACTGCACAAAGAAACTATTCGGATAAAGCTGCCATGGTTCCTCATTTACAGCTGCATGAATTTTACTATGACTAAATGTGTAATATGTAAATGTGTTGTCTATAGCTGAACAAATTAATTCTACTATAAGCTACTGATTCACTTTTTTACACTCTCTCACACACACACAGAGTAACAGCGATACAGACACATATACACATGTTGGGTACGGAAGCTACAGTCAATTAAATCCAACTTTCAAAGCAATTTGTTTTCAGGTTTTCATGTCACTTGTGTAAGTGCTGTTTTGGCCTGTTTCCATAACCTTCAGTGGAGATGAGTGTGTGCTTTCTCAGGTAGCTGGGCCACTCTGTACATTTGCATGGCTGATAAAGCCATTCATCAAGACAGACAGCTCTCTTTAGGACAAGTGTGCCCTGAGGGCAAAAGCTGTTGTTTAGTTGCTCTGGTGTCTGAGTTAAATCTATGAGGGGATTGATTCAGTATCTACAGAACAACCATGTACATCACTGCTAAATATTTCTTTACCAACACATACTCTGGCTTTCTGGATCAGTCAGAACAGACACATAGACAAAGCACTCCAAACCTCAAAACGGCAGAGTACTACACAGTTTGAACAATATATATTAACACTGTGAAGAAACTACACAAGAATAGTTGGTGACGGCATCATTTCAAAGGACTTTAAAAAGCATCGGTCCATTAAGACACTTTACTTGAATTGGATTTTGCATACACCTTAACCCATCTAAGATGTAATTTGGAGTCCAAAATATTTGTATCTGATCTGAAAGGTGTAGATCCCAAAGAGAACAAATGGATGTAAAGAGTATTTTCCTTTCGTAAGCGTTGCTGATCATGCTGGTTCAGGTTGCAATGTTTTGTCTCTGTCTCTCTCTAAATCTCTGTTACCAATTAAAGCTGTCCTCAGGAAACTCAAAATCCACTTGTGCTATCCTATTCCTCCTCAAACACACACCAGCATTCTGTTACTATTCTATCTCTGAATTACTGAACACACACACGGACACACACAGACACACCACCACACTCCTGCTCTGACATGTTCTTTCTTAAACTCCTCTCTGTCTTCGCAAGTTACACGAGTTAAGCAAAAACCGTGGAAAGATAGACTGTTTCCCCTGAAAGTTAATGGGAACTAACTCACCAGATTTGCAGTGACTCTGGCAAACAGCTGGAGTAAGATTCAATGAAGAGATGAAGAGAGGAGAAGCGTAGTAGTGTTCTGTTTGTCAGTCAGAAGTCCCTCTCACGGTGAAGATAAAGCACAGCCTGTTGCATTCCGCCTCCCTCCCTCTTTTTTTCCGTCCTCTCTCACTCCTTTACTCTGTCGTTCTCTCACTCAGTGTCTCTCTATCGCCACCCTATTTCTTTATCTTTCACTCTTTCTCTCTTTCTGTCTCTTTCTCTCTCTCTTGCACTGAAATCATTATACACTTTGATTCACAAACCCTGCCTTTGTCACGTGATCCAACACTTCAAATATACAGCACATTTTTTACCAGCCACAGAATGCCTGAAGGAACGGAAAATAGGGTCCTGAAAGCTTAGGTTTCAGCTCTCTGCCCACCCCCCTCTCTTTCCTTTACCCTCTCTTTTTCTTTGTCTCTCCCTTTTACTCTCAGTTCTATACTTGTGAGCGCTTTTTTATATATCCTTGACTGTTTCCGTATTAAGCTCATGCATCCTCTACCAGTTCCAGTGAGCTCAAACTTTACAGGATCAGCATTCATCAACAGTTTTCACACCAAAACAAATGCTGAAACAAGATGATCCCGAATCATTTATTCAGAATCCTTCTAAATTACTGAACTTGTAGTCAGAATGACTGGTTTATTCAGCCAAGCCAATGTCTCTGAGTTTTTTTTACCTGATACGACAGCCTAATGACTTTTTGAAGGTGAGTCACAGAACACACCCACTGCCCTGTTCCCTCACCCCCTAAACTCCCTCACCTCTCTCACCCCCTCAGCACCCCAGCACCTTCACCAGGCTATCCCCTTTCACACAACATGTGTGTCTGAGTATGCACACATGTGCCCTTACACACAAATATAAACACACTCACTCACATACACATCACAAATGCTTTATGGGAGATATATATTGCACCTCTACAGACTCACACATACGTTTCAGAAAGTTGTAAAACGTCTACTTGTATGGGAATCAGCAAAACAGCAACTTATGCAATACCCTGATCTAAAATCTTTCTCAGATACAAAAGGGTCTTTCTCTGCAGCTCTTTTCTTTAGCTGAAGCCTCTTCCTCTTCTATTTTCCTACGCAAATGTCCGCTGTGGTTTTCTGGGAAGGAAGCATTTGATGGAGCTATAATGAATCAGATCAGGCTTGTGGCATACTGTACCTGTCTTTCTTCCTGTCTGTCTGTCTGTCTGTCTGCCTGCCCCTCGGCCTGTCTGTCCATACACACTTCTGTTGATGTAAGAGCTGGACCTCCAGTGTCCTGCTGTTTGACAAGAGCCAGACAGCTTGTGTCCCGTGTAGCGGAGTCGTCTAAAGGCCAACAGACGAGCATGTTACCAGTACAGCAAGTACAGAGGACACTGCTCTTGGGTGCCTGGTCTCCATTCTATTCTGTATACATAGTATGTGTGTGTGGCAGGCTTTGTGTAAGGTGTGTATTTGTGGGTTTCTTACTGTATCCTCTATTCAGCAGCAGCATCCGAAAGGTTAAAGGTTAGTAGTGTTTGTGTTTCAGTGTCAGTGGAGTGTGTGAGGAGAAGGGAGAGCAGATTTATGGTCTGACAGTGGCTCTAACACCCCAACCCTTCACTCTACTATTCACAACTATCTGACAGATTCACCCCACCCCCTCCCTTTGTCGCAAACGGCCCCTGTTGTGTAGTAATTATTGAGATGGATCCAATGGATGAGAATTTATGGTCATATCCATGAGGGAAATTATATTTGGTTTATTCTGTCAGTCTATAAAATGCTTGGGGCCAAGAGAAGGACATTTGCTGTTAGTGAGGTTTTTTAAAGGTAAAAAAGAGAAACACATAAAACATTTGAAAATGGAGAAAGATGTGGAAGAGAGCATAAAGACTGGGAATGCACAAGTGACTTTCTGGAGAACTAGAAAAAGGGGCCCCTTTTGGAAACCAGCAGTGGAGAAACCGCAGAATGGTGTGAGCCTAGGGCTGGAGAGAGGAGGAGGGATGCAAGGAGGGAATAGAAAGAGAGGGAGGGAGCAGAGAGGCAAAAGAAGAAAAGAATGGGTGGAGAAGGAGGGGTGTAGACGGCAGGTTTTAATCAGCAGCAGGCTGTTGTTAATGAGATCACTATCCCACTGCTCTCAGATTGATGTCATGTGAAGCTCTGTGGCACACAGAGAGGCATGCCGAGGACGGCAGGCATGAGTACGCACACAAAGACACACACTCTCTCAGACGCACACACACAGATAACTGCCCACAGAGCTCACGATCCTTGCCAATCTCCACCTATTACACCCTGATACTGACTGTGTATTACCAAATGGCCTGGTCCATTAACAAGCACACACCCACAGTGTTCCAACAGCAGGACACAATAAATAAAGAACACAAACCAACGCGGCATAACCATCCACAAACCCATGTATGGATCTCTCTCATCCTCCCCACCTCCATTTCTCTCTATATCTCCCTCCCTTAAGAAGACAACAACAAACAGATGAAGAGTAGGCTGTCCCAAAGACAGACGGCTGGAGACTTTGCTGGAAACAAAGGAGCTCATTCATTCTATTGCCCTCAAACACTGTGCCACTTTAACATATATGAACACTATAGGATATGGTCCACTCACTCATGCACACATTACAATTAAAAATCCACATAAAATTGGTTCAAAGTACACCTCTTCCACAAATGGATTTGAATCTTTGCCCATGTATACGGTTCTGGCAGTGCGTGTGTGTGTGCATAAATGCAAGTAATAGAGTGAGTTACTGCTAGAGAGAGAAAGAAAGAACTGCATATTCCACTACATGTGTGTCCAATGAGAGGTGAAAAGTTTTCCTATATAAACTCTCCCCAAAAAATCAACCATGATGTCACAATGAACCTGCAGTGAACCCACCTCTGTCAACCACTATTACTGTCTCCCCTCCCCTCCCTTCTTCTCCTCTCTGCTTCCCTCCCTCTCTGCATGCCCACACACTACTCACTATACCTTATCACCCCAACTCCATCTTTATTTTGCAATGTCCACACAGCACATACTCTTCTCTATCTTTCTCTCCCCAGGTCCCCCCCCCCCCCCAGTTGTGCCGCTCTCCCATAACTTGGTACGATTATGTGGAAAGTTCCGGTCTAACAAAGACAGTCTTAATCAGAAAAACCTGGCATATTTTACCAAAGGACTGCACTTATGGTAATTCCATCAGATACAGAGGGAGACGGGGGGCACCATGAGGGTAGCAGTAAGTGTAAATCAGGGAAAATAAGGGATTGAGAAACACAGGGGGAGGAAATAGGACAAAGGGGGAGTGGGGGAGTGGTGAGGGGTGTGTTTAGGGTTGAATGGTTAAAGTCAGTTTGATCCACATGTGCAAGTCATTGTCTAATTACAGCAGATATGTGTGAGCACTTTGGACCCTGGTAGAGTTGTTGATCGGAAGGACAAATGCTACCCAAAGGAGGTGATTGGAGGACAAACGATGATGATATACTGTAATTATTGGAGGCCATAGAGAGTCAAAAAGCAACACTGGAATACATGTATCTATCTACTAGAAGTGGATGTGGTCATTCACTTTCTAAAAATAATTGTATTTAATTGTATGCATTGCTTAAAATAAACCATCTTATCAGTTTCTCTTACTATTTCAATCTTCTTCTTTACTGCCCTCCTCTCTTAGCACTACAACAAAATAAAGATAAACCAATTAAAACACTGGGGTAGTGGAGTTACTCAATCACCTGAAGCCTCAGGCTTTCTTACAGCAGATGTATGTCTGCCAATCTGTCCTCATCCTATGCAAGTGTGTTGTTGATGTGTGTGTATTAGTGTGCGTGTGTGGGTGTGCATCTGTGTGTGCAAATGTTAGGAGTTGTTTCTGTATGTTTCTGTTCAGTTGCAAAACACACTGCTCTCTGTAATCATGAACATACCATGTCACAGCTTGTCCGGACAAACTTCCTACTCAGGACCTCACATCAGCACAAAACATTCATGTTCTTGCACACACACACACACACAATTTGCTCACACTCACTATACACAAAACATTAACACATTCGACAGAGCTTGACAGCTATACAAACTGACACTGAAAATACTCCCTCTCGCAGTTACTGAAATTTTCGTTTGCTAACAGTGACACTTAGTGGTAAAAAAAGTGAAACACAAAAAATGAAAAGGGTAACCTGAAATCAACACCAGCTTAGTACAAGATCTTCCATGTTCAACAGTCCCAGACAGCAATTTAAGAATGTTACTTGTGTAAGCTTTATGCCGTTATTTCTATATTGTCAGCTAATTACATTTGTGACTTGGAAACGAGCATGTTCACCATAGCTGATAAAACAAAAGTACAAAAGTAAATTAGCCATTTGATCTCATGCCACAACAAAAAATCTGATTTTCAGTGCACAGATGTGTAGACACTATGTCAATGGACTCATAAATTGTGGACTAAAGAAGTGCTACTACACTGTGTACTCTAGCCCAATGGTCAACCCTGGTCCTCTGGGCCCACTGTCCTGCATATTTGAGATGTTTCGCTGGTCCAACCCACCTGATTCAAATCCTGGTAGCGAACATGCATTAGATTTAGGTCTGTGGGAAGGGAGAAACATCTAAAACACGCAGGACCAGGGTTGGGGACCATTGTTCTAATCTAGCCCAAACTAGAATGCCGTTTTGCTATGACCACGGCGAGGCGCTGTTTTAATGGCAAAAACACGTGACGGGTAAAAGCCTTTATTTTCATCACGTTTTACGGTTCTTGTCATTAGCGTTAATTCTGTACTATCCCCAGTCTATGCTGTACGTATGATATGTGATCGAACTGATTAAATATAGATATTGCTAGCATTATATTATTGGTCATGACCTACATATTGTCTAATTTAAAACAATCAGGTTTACTTGTTTTACTATCTAATATGAATACGTTGTTAATAGTATATAACAGGTTATATCCTAAACACTCATTCCTATATCCTAATAGCACCGCGCCCTCTAGACGAATCTGAATGACCTACATTCTATAATCAAATCCCTCTCCACTAAAAAACGTGAGCGGTTAGGATGTGTCTATAAGGACATCCCACATTCTGGCATTCTCATGTTTTCTAGCCGTACAAGTAGCCAAACTCCTGTTGACCTATAATGCGTATGTCCCTGCCCATTTCCGATGTTCGGAGAAGACCCAAGGCAAAACCATGCTTACATACGAAAGGCAGAACGTGACGAGGGGGTAGAGGGGAGGGTGGAAACTGGAGTCACGGTGAGGACCGCCCATTCCGCATGTGCTTGCTCTCCTTTCCCCCAACCCTTCTATCACCAAGCTCGAATTTGCATAAAATGTGTGTCAGTAGGACATCGGGGCTCGGCAGCTCACATGCCGAGTGCACATGCAGCTGGGCTTTAGCAGCATTCCAGTGCCGAATGAGTCCAACTGTCTCGTCTCCACCAATGAAAACGTGAGAAATCGCGGGGGTAGAAAGGGAGGTGGAAAAAAAGACTTTGAGAAAGCGTGACACTGGACGAGATAGGACGAGAGAGAGAGAGAGTGTAATCCCTGTTTCCAGCAGCAAGGGGAGGTTGAAGGGGCAGAAAGGGGGACAAAAACTGGTCACATTTCTTAAAACGTCTGAAAACGTGCTGGATAGAGTGGGCGCGGTGTTGACTATTAATGGGAGGGTGTGTTTAAACTACTTCCACACTGTCTGGGGATGTTTATTGTCACTGTACACTGGCACTCAAGCTGAATATTAGGGATTCTTTTTCAAAGAACGCTTGTTACGTTACAGTTACAGTTACTGTAGCTTTACACCACAAACTCCAAAGGACATCAAGACAGACGGAGGCACTCGTCCTGTTCGCGTTTACACACTTCGGAGACAATTTGTAACCTTTTTGTCCACTGAATATTGCCATTTTGGTCTTCTTTTTTTCACCAACCACCTTGACAGGACACACCAATGCCCTGTGCACACTTTCATTGCTCAGATATTTGGGATACCCGGTCAATGCGTTGGCGGTTCATGACTCTTTCACCTATATCAACTAAACTCCTTATTGACGCACAAAAGCAACAGACACAGAACAACTTAATTACTAAATAAACAACAACACAGAACCATGGACAACAGCCCTGGTGAGTTTAACTGAGCAATGTTTTCCATGTACAGTATTCTATGCTGCATTTGTTTTATTGTATGTATTTGATAAGATATGCTATTCAGTTCATTGCCTGGGGCTATACCTATATTTTTTGCACATCCGAGGTAAGGCTTGTGGTTTTCATAGTGCGTTCACCAGTATGCGGATACAATTATGATATGGTGTCTCTTACATGGTAGACTATACCTACTTGGATGTTGATTCACCTAGAGGGGTATTCGACCCAAATTCTCAGCACCCAAATCACTGCATCCTTGCGAGAACAAGCAAGTAACCTTGGTTATGTTTTGCTTTCAACAGCACTTATGTTCACAGCTGCACAGTCGACCTCAAACGATCTTTCTGGTCATGTGTTGTGTGGTTGTGGGGTCATGACCAGATCCATTGTGTTAAAGGTTATTTGCTGCTTTCTAATGAAACCACGTTGGGTTTTTGATATTACATTCTTTTATGAATGGACTGTTTTTTATGAGTGGACTGTTATTTTTTGGGGGGATCATAGGCTTGGATGATGGCCTGTTAATAATTTACCATCACTAGTCATGGTCACCGGCTAGTGACTTCTCACTTTACTTTTTTTCCCCTGTTCCCCCTCTTTACACGTGTATGACAGGTTTGTGAAGGTCCTCCCACGACCTTTCACAAACATGAGTCACTGCCAGAATACTTCAAGATGAATTAGTCATTGCACCAAATGGCCTTCCTGATCATGCAACTAGTTGCTATATATGATTAGTTCAGTAGCCTAAAAAGGCAAGTAGTCCATGATGCAAAATTATTGCTTAATATATTGCAGTTGCAGTGTCCTGATGCACACATATGCCACACACAGGGTTGGTTGATTCAGACAGGATTTATATTATTGTAATACTCCCAAAGTTATTAGAAGTTGGCCTACAGTGGAGTTAAAATGTGTCATTCTAATTATATTTTACTATATTACGGCAAACTGATCACTAGCAAATGCAGTCACTCAATCGCAGTACATTCGGATATTTTTCATTTATTTTATACGCAGAAAATGTGGTCGAGTGTTGGCTAAAGCTGGTTATTTAAAATATGTTATAGAAATACATTTAACTTGACTATTCAAGTTATGAGAAATAATGTATAATGACCCACCCCTCTCTGTCTAAAAACTGCTGCCAGACTTCACGGTAGCTGTTTTGATGATCGTGGGCGTCACGCGCATGACTAGAATGCGCACCTTATGCCGAGGGCCAAAAGCACGTGCAGAAGCCGAGGCATCCACGTGTCGCGCGTGATTCCCAGGCACCCCGCCTTCCTGGTATTTGTATCCTCCTAGAGCTAATTCTGTTCTCACACGAACAGCCTGATAGGGGACTCCTCCGGTATAGTTAGTTGCAGTTTGTGAGAGGTTGGTCAGTGGGTCAGAAGATTTTCACTTGCTGTGTTTCTCAACCAGCGCACAGTATTGTTTCTAAATCTCTATGATATCAGACGAAGAGCCCTATTTGCATCAACAGACATTCTGATAATTTATTATAATTTAATATGATAGTAGTTCCACACGAATAGTTCTAGGGAATAATAGGCTTGGTATTGCTCCTTTAAATTAAGGGAATTATCTTTCAAATTATGTAAATTGAACAATCTTACATTATTTTAATTACGTTTACGACCATTCCAATCTCAGAATGATATATAAAATTGTGCTAGAGGTCAAGGAGAGAGAGAGAAAGAGAGAGAGAGAGAGAGAGAGAGAGAGAGAGAGAGAGAGAGAGAGAGAGAGAGAGAGAGAGAGAGAGAGAAGGAGGAAGGACATAAATAAGACTGGATTGAAGGACTCACGTTGTTGGGGACTAATGACAGATTAGCAACAACAAGGTATCTCCAGTCAACACTGATGACTCAAATCAGGGAGTGGGAAAATTACCTTATGGTCTACTGTAGCAGTGTCTCCTATTCCTTTATAGAATAATTAATTATTAAGGGACAATTTAAAAAACTAATATTAAAGGATTCAATACATTATTTGATTATTTTAATTGCTGAAGGTTATGTGGATGTGTACTGTATCCACAGTAGAACCACTTTTTATTAGCTGAATCTAAAGCTATGTTGTCCAGCACGTGCCAGCTGCCTAATGGCCATGCAGAGCTGCCTATAGACACATGGGAGAGGGATTGTGAGGGGCGTCTCCTTTCAAGTATTAGTAATGTAAACACACATGTCACCTGTCTCTCGTGCATGCCCCTAGTGCTGGACACAGCAGAGAGCAGGAGGGAGGGTCAGGAAAGGAGGGGCTACAGCATGTTTTGTTTTTGTCCTTGCCTCTAAAGCCTACTGTGTCTACACAGGTCACATGTACAGGCTACCTCTGAATGTCAGCACACACAGAGGAGGGGCTAACCCAGGGGATAGGTCTAGCATCTGCTTGGTCAGCTCCAATTTACCGTAACTGAATCTGCTACCACACCGAGACCACGTTCGAGAAACTGGAAAGTGTTAGGGAGGGACTGGGAGTGTGTGAGTGGGAGTGTTTGACTTGGAGCAGCTTAAGAGCGTTTGTGCATCACATGGGTCGGGCAGGGATGTGGGTGGATCTGGGGAGGGGACTGGGGCATCATGTGTGTGATGGATGATAGAATGCGTGTGTTTGGGATTGATTCTTTTCAGCCCCATCAGATTCAAGAAGCTCTCACGCAAACAGAGAGCATCCCAGTTATGTTGTTACGTTGACAGGAATTACCGATTCAGAAAATCAATACGAGAAAAAGAGAAGATAACTCATAATGCATAGGCTACTCATAGTCAAGGTCCCTAGAAGTAGAAAATAACAGAAATACATAATAATGTATGAGCGTCTTGCTTTGTATGGCCTTATTATTAAATATCAAGATTAAAATAATGTCTTAATATCGGAAAGTGCTTAGTGATAGTCGCACTATTATTCTTAATGAACAAACATAATCAGTCTATCTATTATCTAGTGTAAGTAAAGTATTGTGTCCATACAAATATCCTGACGTGATCATTTAGACCTGCGATAAAGTACGGTTGAGAAAATCAATCATTCTTTATTCACAATGGGTGGTGAAATATTACAAGAATAAAGTCCACACTCGTAAAACTTTAATTTAACGACCTCAACTTAAACCATGTCACTTGTGTGTCGCGAAAAAAACGTGACCATTCACGTTTGCATGCCCTTTTAAAGTCGTCCGGTGACTCAGTGGAATGCCAGGGTATAAACAGACGGTAGCCTATCCTGCCTTTCGCTCTGTGCTTAAAGCTTTAAAGCCCCTCTTACAAACGTGATCTCCCTGCTGCCTGTTATTGTACTGCGGCTGTTGTCTACACGGGACTGCGGAAAGCGCCTTGTGAGCACAGGCGAGAACTGTGTCAGGAGTCCATGTGAGTTGGCGGTCAGGTGGCTGGCGGTTTGAGAGGACTTTGGGCGCGTCGCCAAAAGGGGAATAGTGAGATGAAAGCGAGGAGGCGGCTGGCTGGCTCAGTGTACACGTGAGGGGCTATCGCTCATCTCGTAGGCAGAGCACGATCTTTACAAAAGGGGAGGGGAGGAGGAGGGACTAGTGAGCGATGGTTATAATATATTTCGATTTACCCTCCCAACGTCAAGGCCATTCATTTTTTACATGTTCTTTTTTTCTCTCTGGGTAGATTGGACTACTCAACCTGTTTCTATATTATAAAAAGATAAGATAATAAGAATTAGAGTTTATTCAAACAAGCTAAATAAACCAAAAGCTATTTTGCTTTTTTGTCATGTGACACCGAATTCTAAATATCCCGTCCTCTCCTCTGTGTTCTTCCAGGTGGTGTCATCTTATATGCGGGGTCCTCTGGCAGTGCCAGCCCCAGCCCTGGCAGCCCCTCCAGTGGGTACCAGACCCATTCTCCCTCCTCTCACTCCCAGCCTTCATCTCCAGAGGGAGGCTCCTTCCAGGAGGCCGCACCTCTTAAACGGAGAAGGGAGCAGCAAACAAGGTCCCCACCCTCCCCCAAACTGGTCTTTCAGTTCCCTGAGATCAGCAATGCACCTGCTGCAAGGACCACTACAGGATCGTCTGCTCAACAGTCTTACACCCATCCAATGGTGGCCAAGAGACCCTGTGGATTCACTGGCACTTTCACAAGTAAGCTATTCTTCTATTGAATATCTATTCTTATTCTCTTTTGTTTCTGATTTATTGTCTCTGTATCTCTCTTCTAGCATCAACCATATGTGTCTCACCAATCCTTTTATGCTTCTTTCTCTGCAGAGACAGGAGGCATGGTGCTACTGTGTAAGGTGTGCGGAGACATCGCATCTGGATTCCACTATGGCGTACATGCCTGCGAGGGCTGCAAGGTGAGGTCTCATTCATAGACAACGACCCCTCCCCCCTCGATCCAACACGCAGCCCAGCATTCTCCTCAATACACTCCTCAATCTTCAACTCATCTCTCCTCTCCTCCTGCACAGGGCTTTTTCAGGCGCAGCATCCAGCAGAACATCAACTACAAGATGTGTGTGAAGAATGAGAACTGCCTGATTATGCGGATGAATCGTAACCGGTGCCAGCACTGCCGCTTCAAGAAGTGTCTGTCTGTGGGCATGTCCAGAGATGGTAAGAGACTTGAAACATGGCGTGAAAATCATTAGAACACAGTCTATTGTTCAGCTATCATGGCAAGCATTCCAAAAAAAAAACGTCTGTTTCCATGGTTACACATTTGAATGGCCAGTGGCAGATGGAGATCCAACTAGAGACAGTAGCCTAGCTTTCAAGCAGCATGAGATCGCCCCTTGCCTATTGTGCATGTTCCTTTTCACGTTCCCCCTGCCCTCCTCCCTGCCTCCCTTGTTCTTCCTAGTCATCTCCAGTCTCACAGTCTTCCATTTGTGGTTCATAGCAGGAGGAACATGGGTGTCTTAGGTGTAATCCATCAAGCAGTCAAATCGGGTTTATTTTAGGAAACTGGGGCACCATGCTCCTGATCACCCCCCTTATTCACACTTAAGAAGTGCTTTCATATCTTTTTATTATCACTGCACAGACCTCGAGCAACAAATAAATGACAAAAGGCTATTCTATTGCAAATCATTAGAGACTTGGGAGATGGTACAGTTACAGAGAGGCAGTCCCATCCATCTGTGCTACTGTACTACCTGCAGAACCCTCCCTGGGGTCTCACTGAACTAGGTGACAATAAATCATCTGCTTATCTGGGACAACCATATTTAGGTGACCCAGAAAACCTAAACACAGGAGAGCAGAATCAGACACCAATTTATCTTGTATTAAATTGCAGTGTCTTGCATATTGCAAAGTTTAGTTTTTGTCCTTATTGTTTGGACACTTGTGTCTTATCTTATCACTGGCGGTCCATTAATCTATAAATACTAGCATTCTCTTATTCTATCACTTCTATGCGAGCAGCTCTCATTCCTTTTCCGCCACCTTTCACCTCGTTACCTCTCATCCCGTCTTTGACTTTTCCACAGTCTTCACTCATCTGACCCACTGACCTACTTTACCATCAAAAATAAACGGTCTAACAGAAAGAGAGAGATCAGAACAAGAGAGCAAGGAGGGAAGGAGAAGAGAGAGATTTGTTGGGGGATGTAGTGCCGCATACGGCGGCAGGGAGCTATAAATAGATTTGCCAGAGGAGGATTGTTGGGATGCGGGAGAGGGGGGCGGGTTCAGATGCTGAGAGGGCAGGAGCTCCTACTGTGTAATTCCATGATGAGTATAGACTGATGGTTTCTTAAAGAGCAAGGACAGGATGACATGTATCAATGTTTATTTGTGAGGAACATCCTCATACAACACAATATTGGATGTTTTTTGCAACGTTTACTGGAATTAAACTTGACAACTAATTCTCACTTTGTCTTTCTTCCAGCTGTTCGTTTTGGGCGTATCCCTAAGAGAGAGAAGCAAAGGCTATTGGATGAGATGCAGAGCTACATGAACAGTCTTAACGAATCAGCCTCCATGGAGATTGACTCCTCCTCTTCCTCTGATGCACCCTCCAGTCCAGAGAACCAATCCAATGAAGCAGTTTACCAAAACATGTTCAAGGATGAGAAACCCCCCAAGATGGCAGCTCTTAACAACAACAACAACAACAACTGCCCAGCCACTTTCCGTAATAATGCAACCCATGATTCCATATACTCAGCACAACAACACAACAACCCCCATCCTCAGGGGTACCAGACAAACTACCCCACACCTGCCAGCTTCCCAGCTGCCCCTCACAACAACCCCACTGCCAACAATGACAATGCTAGATATACCTTCGCCCAATCATCTAGTATAAGTCAGTGTCCAGCCAATGGCAACCAGTCTACTCAGACCAACCCAACCAATCATCGCAGTGAATCTGAGAACCAGACTTCCTGTCCATGGAAATTGAATGGAGGTGCCAAAGTGCTGGTGAGTTAGTATTATATATATATATATTTTTTACAAATATCTAAAACACAAGATATCTATTCACAATATACATAGTACTGAGCACATTTTAAATTTGTCTCCCTTCTTCCTCAATGTCTCCCTCCTAGGCGTGTCCCCTAAACGCATGTCCCGTGGTCTCTGCCAGTCGGTCGAGCCAGCAGGTGTGGGAGTCCTTCTCCCAGTGCTTCACCCCAGCTGTCAAGGAGGTGGTGGAGTTTGCCAAGAGTATCCCAGGCTTCCAAAGTCTCAGCCAACATGACCAAGTCATGTTGCTCAAGTCTGGAACCTTCCAGGTACAGTCAATCACAAAATGACCTTAAAGAGAAACTGGCTGCCTTTCCTGATGTTTCCTTTCCTTAGTGTTGCCTGTCCAATACTCATACCTGTGTTCCTGCTGTTTCCTCAGGTCCTGATGGTCCGGTTCTGCTCCCTGTTTGACCCCAAAGAGAGGACAGTGACTTTCCTGAATGGGCAGACTTACTCCCTGGCATCCCTGCGGGCGCTGGGCATGGGATCTTTGCTGGATGCCATGTTTGACTTCAGTGAAAAATTGGGCTCTCTGGGGCTGGAACCTGATGAGATGGCTCTCTTCATGGCTGTGGTGCTGGTGTCTGCGGGTAAGAGAAGCACATAGTCAAATGAAATAAACACACACACACACACACCTGCACATACTACATGTACGACCAGCTTGCAGTTTCATCATATTTAACACTCTCTCCCCTTCATCTCAGATCGCTCTGGCATAGCTGATGTAGGAGCTGTGGAGCAGCTACAAGACAGCTTGATCAAAGCCTTGCGCTCCCTCATCACTCGCCGCCGCCCAGACGACAGCGCCCTCTTCCCCAAGCTGCTGCTGCGGCTGCCCGACCTGCGCACCCTCAACAACCAGCACTCCGACAAGCTGCTGGCTTTCCGCATCGACCCCTGAAACCCTCCAAGCGCCAGTCTAGAGAACAGGCAAAGGGGGCACATGGGACTCACCTGACTAGGGACTCCTCCTAGGGGAACCTCCTGGTGAAAAGTACCCTTCACTCCAGCCCAGCTGTGAGGATGCTGAGATTCACTGGCAGCAGTGTGGGATCTGAAGAGGTGACTGATTGAACTGAAAGACACTTCGACAGAAAACAAAAGGACCTGAGTGTGACTCCTGAAGTCTACCTCCATATATAGAGCTTTCCAGCTGCTTCCAGATAAACTAATCTGCTCTGTGTAAAATTGGCCTCAAACCACCCAGTTGGTTGAGCTCAATAACAGGGGCTGTCAGTGACTGTGAGTGCTCTGAAGACCAAATGTAGAGGCTCTTCCTTCTCTCATTCCTCACAGTACTGAGTGTGTCCAGCCGTGTCAGTAGACAGACATTTTAGAGGCAGCAAGAGGGCACACACACTCCTCACACAGAAAGGGAATATTCACCAACCTCAGTTTTCTTCCTACACATTCACCCCAACTGACAGGTTAAGCACTTTCCACACATGAACAAACCTCTGTGATTAACCAGTGTCATAAACCATTAGCTAAGTGTAACACACTATTAGACATCTATGTATGCACTGTTAGAGTTAAGCTATTTTAAAACATTTAATCATGTTGAAAAATAATGTTGAAAATCATGGAGTTAGGATTTGATAAAAATGAATGCGTCATTTACATTTCGAAGAATTGAAATGATGCATTATATTTCTGTAATCAGGGAGAACCTATTGGGTCATTTTAGACCACAGTGTTGGGATATGTATAAAAGTTATTCTGTTATTCTGCACAAATTGTATATACGTCATCATTGTTTTCGGTCCCTATTACTGTTGGAAGAGAAGCACCATTAAAAGCTCCACCTGCAGTATTGTAGCTGTGAGGAGATTTCATGAGGGCGTGTTGGAGGACGTTCAGGATTAGCCCCTAGTCTTCCTCTGATTTGTACAAAGTCAATCCTCAATTTCACAGCAAAGAGGGAGCAAGCCCCAAGACATGTAAATACTGATTTTGAACCTATATGATTGAAATATAACTATTGTTGATTCATTGCATCACTTTGTGTACATTTTGTAAATGTTTCATGGTTAACTTCTTCCATTGAGAACCGATATTAAATGAGATTCTATATGTTTCTTTTCCTCGTGTATTATTCCTTGCCTACAAGCCACCACATTGCCAACACGCTGTCATCTAGCAATAGTTGTGCTTCAGCTAATTACATGCTAGTATTTCCATCATCAATAGACATTTTTTTGTGACAATGGATAGCACTTGAAATTGTAAATCGCATTTAGTATTTCAAAAGCAACAGACATTTGCAAATCATTAACGCCATACCAGAATAATGGGAGGAGTCACTAGTTGATTTATCTGCGATAAGAATGACGTAGCAGTCGTGCTTCTTCAGTCTGTTAAAAGACTCGCAAACCATGTTATGATGACCTGGCCAAGCACATGATCGGAAAACTTATGTCCAGGTGCATGAGGCGCCTGGAGCCTGTCTGGAAATACAAGCATTTGGCAGCACAATCAGCCTCCAGCAACCTGAACCACTGAACAAACACGTGCCAGGGCTACGCAGACACACAAGACTACAGAAAATTTGTTACAATGCAGTCCAGTTTACGGTCTAATCCTGAATGCCACATGATAGAGTGACAGCATTTTTCCATGTGCATCAAATCCTTTCCAATAAAGGAAATTACGCTCTCAGAGTAATTCAAAAGTCTATGTGCACCACCTGTTGGACAGCAAATGCATTGGCAAGTTTACACGTGCATTTGGCCTGTGTTCCAACGTGAGAAAAGTTATGTTTTTATTGTCAGTTATGGCGTATAAGTAGGTTTGGACTACTTCTCAAATATATTCTCAAATATATTCTCTCTTGTAAGGGAATAGGTCTATCATAACCAGACATCTAAGTCTCAGGTCAGGATTTAGACAGGATCTTGTCCTGTGTCGCAGTTATAAATGGGAACCGTGACCTCAGGTTTTAGCCTGAACAGATTCAACATGGAGCTCTCCTGCCATCTCGTGGCCATGTTACTAAACTGGCCCTCCAGTTCGGTTGGATTTCGTTTTAGTAAGGAGTAGTAACTCAGATTTATGCATGACACTTCTATACAAGAAAAGGATCGTTACAAACAACACTGATACGGTGTGAGCAGTAACCATTTTTTTTTTTGGGGGGGGGGGACTTTATCGTGCCCGCCTATTGTTATTGTCATTATTGTTATATTACCCTGCAACTCTGTGTGCTGTACTTTACCCTGCTGCTGTTGTGAACTGCAATTTCGACCCCCTGGAGGACAAATAAAGGTTTATCTAATCTAATCTAAAATCCAACCAACAGTCATTTGTACAGTCCTCTTTACAAGCAATGTCGACGTAGAGGGATTTCACAGATGCTCACATAACGTCTCTTTAACCAACCTAAACCTTCAAGGAAAACAAGAAACTCCCAGGAAAACCAACTAATAATGGAAGAAACCTTCCAAAATGTGGAGAGGAATCCCCTCCTCCAGAAATGGTTGTCAACAGAGGTGTGAACCACAGGCTAAACATAGTTATGCATCAAGAGTACAGAAGATAATGTACAAATTGATGTAAAAGAAAAATGAAAATGGGTACCTTTGGAGACCAACTGGATGAAGACTAGAATCTGTATGAGCAGTGAGGCCTTGCTTAATGGATCCGCCGAATACGATGGTCAGGTTACAAAGAGTCTAATTAGGTTCAGACTACATTCAGATATCAAGTGGTTGCTCAAAACAGATTTTGCAGATAGGGATGTTCAGGAAAACAAAATTCCAATATGACCTTTTAGCGGATTCAGTCTCTGGAGATATTTCCTCAGAATCAGTATCAACAATCATCTGAAGCGTGATACTGAGGTGAGGTCAGATGTTGTACATTCTGTTTCCAGAAAAGATTCCGCAAGAAGATTAATCTTTGTTTAATTATGCTCTTAACTTTTATCTCATTACCCCAGTGTATCTGTTACTAAACCTGTCTTACACAAAACCATGAAGTCACGCCTAAAAATAAAATGACTGGAGTTACGTCAAGACATTTGGAATGTTCTAGAGATGTTTAATCTAACGTGATCTAACAGATAACCCATAACAATAAACCAGCACTGTGCCAATTTGTTCAATGATTAGCATGTGGATATATATGGTTGAATTAAAGTCCTAAAAATAATCATAATCTGCTTCTTATTTCATGATTAATTTGTTGCCAAGTCCTCCATTGTATTGTGTTTTTACTTTCATGTCTCCTTAGTTCCTGATCCAGGGTCGGTGTGTTACGTAACATTCTTATGTATTATGTGCCTAACTGAGATATGTAAGTCATTTGAATATGCTGGAGGCGACCCATCAGGCTGCTTACCAGATCTGAAGCCTTCGTAACTGGGTTGCAAAGCAGCTGTCCAAAAACAAGAGACCACCCCTATTTGGCAAAACATTTGGTGCATTCCTTCCACAGTTTAAAACTAAAACCATTACACGGACAGTGCTAGTCTGTCCAACTTTATTTGTGGATGGGGGTGGGGAAGTAGGATTGAGGGTTGGAAAGGGATTAACCTCAAAGTGCTTTATAAAGGCTTGGTGTAATCCGCATAGTGGAGATTCAGAGGAGACACTGTAAGGATCACTTTTCCTTAGTGAATATTGTACCAGTGCTTTAAAGTGTATCTAAAACAAGTCTACTTTTGTTAATAATATCTTTAAAAAAATAACACTTTACAAGAGAACTGCTACAGACAAAAGAAAACATTGGAGATTGCCGTCAAAGTGAGATTAAGTGCATCATAAACTACAGTGAAACACTGAAGCAACCCTGGAAGAAATAACCATGACGAAGGGAAAGGTATGGACCTGCATTTCTCATTTGATAACTTAAATAGCTATAAATACATTTACAAAACTATACAGGATATGTATCTCTGTGACACAGATTATTGCATTGTTTTTCTGTAATCTCTCTGTCACCTTTCTAATCAAACAACATAAATATTCTCTGTCTTTTTAACTGATTTAATAACTGGTCGATTATTGTCTATCTACAAATTGTACTGCATGTGGCAGAACATCAAAATGGTGACCTAATCCCTGAGCAAAACAAAACATGGTGACTTGTATTAATACTACACATGGTTCATGCTTTGTTTGCATTTAGAGTTTTATTTTTGAATAGTCAAATGTAATACAGTACTAAATGAAAGATCCGTAGCAACACATTTCAGAATCCAACACCGCAGACAAAACTATAAGGCTGCATAGACATTGGATGGGCCATACAGACTTGGATGTTTTCTTTTTGAAAGTCTCCACAGGCCTCTTTGTGTGTGTGTGTCTGTACCTTTGACTGTTGATACGTGTTATCAGGTGTCTGCTACTACCAAGACAGGAAACGAGTATCCACCCAGCTATGAGGAGGCTACAGCAGGTAAACAAACCTGTTGTTTAAACAATTGCCTTGATTCAAACATCTATTCAGAGATGCTCGCTTTATAGGCAAGGCAAGGTTCCATTCTTTTTTTCCTCACCTTCTACTGCTTGCTTTCCCAACGTCTTCCTCCCCCTCATCCCAGATTATGGCAGTATGCAGGCTCAATTCTCCTGGGATGACCAAGCCATCAGGAGGATCTTCATTCGAAAGGTATAAATTGTAAAAACACAGTAAAAAAAAGGGAATAAAAAAAATAATAATCTGTGTATTTTATAACTGCCAATCCTGCCAATAAGGAGTCCCATTCCCCATGTATTCATGCAGGTCTACTCTATCCTGATGGTCCAACTCTTAGTGACTGTGGCTATTGTTTCAATGTTCGCATTTTGGTGAGTCTTTGTCAATATTCTGTGTGTGCCTGAGTGTGTTTTGTTTGTGCTCAACAATTACTAACGTCTCAAATTTTCTCCAGGCCACCAGTGACATTTTACATTCAGACCCATCCTGGATTGTACATGGCCTCCTAGTGAGTGAAAACCTATAGAATGCCTGACATTTTACCAATCATCTCTCTTTTGAAGGCTTGTATCAATGATTGTTGACACTGTGCTTTCCTTCCCCACAGTCTCACCTTCTTTGGCACTTACATTGCGTTGGCCTGCTGTGGAGACCTGAGGTAACTTTTCTTTCAAAGTTGTCAGAATTGCTTGATAACTGTTAAATGTTAGGCCTTTCACGAGGACAAATGTTTGACACAGGTTGTATGTCCATCTATCTAAACAGGAGGCTGTTTCCCTGGAACCTCATCATACTGTCTATCTTTGTGAGTACCGATGACAGATCACAGTGCACTCTTGAAGGTGAAAAGAGAAAATTATATTCTAGTGGTTTCACAAACCTTAGTCTAACTGCTCTATCGCCCCCCTCTCTCCTCTCTCCTCCACAGACTCTGAGCATGGCTTCCATGATGGGTTTTGTGTCCAGGTGAATACACGCACATGATGGGTGATAGTGTGTTTAATGTACAGTATGTGTCCTGTATACAATGTTTGAGTAGCAACATCTGTAGGCTTGAAAGGTGACACCCCCCCCCCCCCCCCCCCTATTGATCATTGATAACAATTACATTTTTCAACACCGATGAAACGATGCAGAAATGATTGTTGCATAAATTGCTGTTCCTTCTCCAGTTTCTACAACACTAAGTCAGTGGTGCTGTGTCTGGGAATTACTGCTTTGGTGTGTCTGTCTGTCACCATCTTCAGCTTTCAGACCAAGGTGAAACAAATCAGTCCATCTTAAAGTGATCCGAGCCAAGAAACCAAAAAACAGTTCCATGATTTAATGTTTGTTAAATTCCTGAACTTACATATGTCTCAATTTGATTGTTCCTTTTATGTCTTTCCTTCTATAGATTGATGTCACGTCCTACCAGGGGGTCCTGTTTGTCCTGTGCATAGTATTGCTCATCTGTGCCATCACTCTGTCCATCGTGGTCCCCTTTGGATATGTAGGTTTCTAAACACGTTTGCATTCTGTTAACCCTCAAACACGTAAACAGCCCTAAGTAGGTCAGGATGATGTCATTCTACAAGACTCTTTTTTCAGGAGTCCAAAATAGATGGGACTGACTGTATGTTTAAATATAGATTGACCCCTTGTCCCATGAGGCCGTGTGAAAAGATTAGCATTAGGTCTCCATTAGCTAACTTAAGGACGATGCAGACAAGCCTGAGCCTTTCTTAAATGAGTGGCCAATCTTCCTTAACCCTGTTCAGTAACTGTCTTACCTGGTATTGCAGGTGCCCTGGTTACACGCCATCTACGCTGTGATAGGAGCCATCCTATTTACTCTGGTGAGTGGCCTATACAGGACTTCAAACATGTCCACGTTATCAAGGTACAGAGTACTTTATAATGTTGATATTTAATTTAACTTGTTTTATGTGTCTCTCTTCCCCATCTCTCACACTCCTTTCCATGTCTGTCAGTTTTTGGCGTTTGACACTCAGCTACTATTAGGAGGAAAACGTTACTCCATCAGTCCAGAGGAGTATGTGTTTGCCACCCTCAACATTTACCTGGACATCATCTACCTGTTTAGCTTTCTGCTGCAACTGTTTGGTGGAGGTCGTGATTGAAACACCTGTCACTCGCTCCTATTTATTCGACATATCCATCTTCTTCATCAATCTCTAAAGCCGTTAACTCTACTAAAAAATAACACTATGTATTCATTTGAATTGCAATATGCATCAATTGATCTGCCAAGATCTCTAAGGTCACAGATATTTGCATCGCTGACCCTTTTTCCACCAACTTAGCATTGGTTCTTTAACCAGTTCCGTTCAACATTCTTGAAACCTTGGTAATGTCTAGAAAACCAGCCTGTGTTTCCGCCAGCTTAGAGCATAACCTATAATCAAGGATGCACCATCACCTATAGGAAAGAGAGGGAAATAGGCTTAGCCTACAGTATGTACATTTAATGAGTTGGAACACATATTTAAGTTGATGGAAACATCGCAGTTGGCACGATGCCAGACTAGTTTCCAAAAATAAATTTTGCACGGGTATTTAAAACACAGAACAAATATTGTTACGTTATTTCACATGCAGACATGACAAAGACATTCATTATCGCCTATCGAATTTAGGCAATGGAATTAGGAAGGGAAGTTACACGCTTTCTATAGCCTATGTCCATTGATGATGTCACGGTTCCGCAACTGAGAAGCAAATTTTCAGGCCTTTCAAGTCAATTAGTATCAGTCTTTTTTTGGGTGGAAAGAGTGTTGCAAAAGATAAAAGATTTGTTGGGCAAATAAACCTGAATAGAATCCACAACATGTTGATGGAAAAGGGGTTTCTGTGACCAGGGTTGTCCAAGGGCACTTGTGTTGTGTGTACTAGGTTATTTGATTGTGTTTACAAGAACAACAGCCATAAAAAAGCATGTTGTGATTAGATCTCCTCTGTTCAATACTGCAATCCTATTGTAACTGTAGCTTTCCAAGTACAAGTAAGGGGCAGTCGCTGACCAAACCGTTAAAGCATTCCAACTGTAAATACATCTTAGTATTCTTAATATGTGGATTCAGGAAATCTGCTCTGTACAACTCAACAGGATTGAGCTCTGCTTTCATGTCACACATATTTAGATTTTTTAGAAAATCTCAAGAGAATTCAACTATTTGCCTGTCAATATACGAGTGCACCAGGTCTTAAACATTACCATTACACACACACACACAAATTCAAAAAAAAATATTCAACTTCATGCACATGTACGTGTACATGAAGTTGAATATTCTTTAATTCAGAAGATAAGGCAAACTGAACCACACAATTTTGATTAAAAGTGTGGTATAGAAGTGTGATGTTATGAAGTTGATGTAGTTGCACATCAGAATAGAAATGAGTTGCAAGTTCTATTGTAACTTTAATAAAGCTTGTGGCCTTTGGATTGGGCTTGGGTAACAATGTTGCAACAACGCAACAATTTTCTATTCCAATACTTATTGTAAAATAAGTGTGAAGGCCAGGAGTGCAGACATTTCTTTGTTGTGAAATAATAAATGAGAAATTTGTTTTAAAAATTAGGATTCAGATGAAGAAATAAATAAGTCATGAGGTGGGGAAAAAAGCATGCTTGGTTGGATTTCTTTCACTGATGGTAGAGCACATTAATGAAGCTGTAATACAACAATTAAAAACAAGGCTTTTATTTAAAAAAGAAAATCAACATATTCAAATTCAAAGAGTAAAACCAAGAAAGAAGGAAATATTTTTTGCTCTGAATAAAAAACTGAAGTTAGCAGAATTTAACAATTCTGGCACGGACAAAAGTTGCCAAGTGGCTAACCAGCTCATTAGCAAACAAACCAAATATCAAAACCACCGTGTTCCAACAAACTGTACAAATGTTTTATTTTTATTTACAAATAATGAAAATGTTTTCTAGCAGTGTCAGATAGGCCAACTGAATCTTCAACTTCAAAGACAACCAACTTGACAACCAAATTTGACTACCAATTTGATTTCCGGAAGTAGTTTGCAAAGACTCTTTTCAGATTGTTTTTATATAACCAATATCACAACTACCAGCATCATCAATGTACTGTGTATGTTTCCATTTGTCATAGGCTTAATTTTATGGTGTTATAAATGTAAATTATTTGATAAAGTTAATCAAGTTTCTAAAGGAAGACATGTTGGAAGATTCAGAGTGGCCCATCTTGCAAACTGCATGGACATCCTGTTTTAGCAGCATAACATTTTGAAACTATGAAATAAGTCATATTCTAAGCTACATGATCTGGACATAAAAAAGAGGACATGGAGATTTTTGCATTAGGATTTGCATTGTTTGTAGGATTTGCATTGACATGGATAAGTGCACAATGAAAGATCCGATCCATATTATGTTTTAAATCCCCAAGTCCTGCAAACAGCTTCTGATACTTGATACCTTTCTTGAAAATGTCAAATCACACACTGTTAAGAGAAGTTTACAATAGAACATGGAACATCAATTTTCAACATTGGGCAAACTGTATAACAACTGGTCATTTCATAGTTTCAAAATACATTTTTGTTGAATGTTATGGCTGATACATATGATAAATATATATCAGTTACCATGAACACATAAAATAATCCTTATTTTCCTTCATGATGTAGTGGACTGACTGTGAAACTTGCTTGTGATTTATTGTGTTACTGAATCTGGACAGATCATGAAACATCAACAAAATAACATTGATAAAGTGAAGACAAATACAATTACAAACATCTTGAGAAGAGAACAGAAGGGAGATATTTACAGAGATTGCAAATGCTGAACTCCATTTTGACACTATAAAGCATGAGAACAACTTCCCCCAGATTTGTACAATGTGGTTTTAAATGAACATCTTAAACATTCATTCAACAAAACCCCGTTATGAGAGGAATGTCACTCAATGTCCATTAGCTTCCTGTAACTTAAAAAAGTTGTCACATAGACCTACAGAAAAGAGATATGTCAGTGAACTGAGATCAGCATTTTCCTATGTAATAAACTGACAGAAAGCCCTGTTGACATGTTGATGGCTTGATCATCTTTGGTTGCAGATATAAATAGCAAACAAACCTGGATGAAGGAGACTGAATGCTTGAGCTAGAGGTGCAAAGATGAAAACTATATTGTGAATAGTAAAAAATGTGACTTCCAGCATAACCCATTTCAAACAAATTGGGTTCGTAAAATTACGACTGCTCGTGAATAGTTATATCAACCCTTGATAATGCCAAACTATAGCAAATTGTTGACTTCTGATGGTCCTACAACTTTTAAATGGCCTTTGCTACACTTAATTTTTCACATTTAAATGTGTTTTTCAAACTTTTCAATAATTGGACAATGATCACATTTGCAGTGTCTATTTTGTTGGAAAGGGCCTTTCACAGCTTTGTCAGCTTCTGAATATGGATATTTACTACATGCAATGAATTAGTTGGGCTACTGGAAGTGAAATTTCTGTTAGGCAGGTACAGATGATGAACAATACAGTGCTCTGGAACGGATAAAGCAAGCAAAACATCATGTTGCAGTTTGCATGGACCACGTGCAAATGCACAAACTCAACATCATATAAAATGAACTGAATCTCTTAGAAAAAAAAAAAAAACACTTTACATCTACAATCTAGGAAAGTTATTTCCCTACAGCTAAAATCTAATTTTAATGAAGAGAAAATTTATCAAAAAGATATTCTAGATTAACAACAACATAAGGCATATCAACTCAAAGGTTTCAAGTGAAAGACAAAAATAACAACAAAATAGATTTCTACAACAACAAAAGAACAAAAATGGCTGACAGAAATTAAAACTCAGGAGACAACAGCAGCATTGAACAAGACTTGCAGCTCCCTTTTTCTCCAACAAAGGCCCCTAACTACATGAACAAGGACAAAAGGAGGATATTCTACCTCCTCTCTTTAGTTAACCACACTTTTTCTTCTTGATTTATGCCAATTAGCTTAAGCACTCTTTTGTACACATAAATCATCATAACCCATATGCTCACACCTAATATTTTTATTTATTCATTATTAATCTTCGTTTGTTTTTTAGTTTTTTTTTTTACAAAAGTTGAAATTCACTATTGATACCTGTAGATGTAGCCTAACAAAACCGCTTAAAACCACTTCTCACAGACCCTGTTTGGTACATGGGCAGGATTCATAAACCAAATAAAGTCCTATAAACTATCATTATACTAACCCTGGGCATGTATGATCCAATAATTGCCGTTATACACTTTTAAAGGTAAACACAATTTAAATTTTACAAACAATGGTGATATTAAGGCATGTTAAACATTCCTTTCTTGGAATTATATAACTGATGATAGGATAAAATTGAATTGAGAAATTGGTTTTCGCCCATCCCATGGAATGAATTAATGTCTGTATTTACTAAAAAATTAAATTGAATATGTTATTGAAAGAACCATTTGCAGAGAATGTTCTCATAAAATATCCTAGTATGAGTTGTCAATCTTAATGCCAATGTTCATCATTACCTTATAAATTATAATCACTAAATAAAATATATAGGTGACATGTTTGTACATTGCAAATATACATTTAAATAAAAAGTATCATGATTGTCCTATGCTTATACAATTAAATCTGAGTTTTTGAGAGAAACATTGTTTTATCAGATTTTAAATAATCTTTAAATAACTAATGTTATCTTCTGGCAGTTAATTTAACAGACTGGTTTATAAAGAAGTAGCTTTAAACGGTTTACTTAGCATTTTCCATGCTTTTTATAACACAAAATATTAACAAATTGTAATTTTGCGTAAAATCTGTACAAAATATTGTCCTACTACTGCAAATAGAATGTCAAAAAAACACACATCAGAAAAAAATGTAAAGGTTTGCATATCTTACAAAAAATAAAAGACACATTGTGTTGTAACTCTTTTCCTTGATATCACTCTGAAACTTTCAGAATGGTTTTAAAAAATAAGAATTTGATATATTACGTGCACAAAAATAATGCTCTGTGTCTTCCTCCTTTCTTACTTGTTTCTTTGTTCTTTTTTTGTTTAGTTATTTTCATTTATCAAAATAGATAAAAGCTTCTTTGCAGAAGGCTCCCACCTTTGGTTGATCAACTCATGTAAAAGTAATAGGAAAAGTGAGACGTAGTGTGGTTTTGTCTGTCAAAACACTCGCAGGTTCCTTTCGTTATCTGTGTTTGAGTCAGCTGCATGGTTTCTTAATGCAGAACAATGCTATCCTCCTGTAGAACCACACTGGTTCAGTCTGCAATGAGCCCTCGCCAGAGGGAGCTGTAACACACATGTACATCTGTCAAGACTCAATGAACTGCGCATGTTAGATATTCCTCTGTTAGATATTCATCAGATATACAGATTTTAAATGTAACATCACTTTATATTGTAGATTACCATACAATCTGAATCGAAACAATTGCAAACAAATGATGGTATTTTCACAGTACAAAGAGACCAGAATATGCCACCTTAGCTTAGCTTCACTTGGTGTGTTGGTAGGAGTAGTTTGTGTGTTCTGTAGGGTTCTCCATGGCCACCTGCTGCTGTTGTCCACCATTCTCCTGCAAAGTGTTGATGAAATTGAGTAAAAGAGTGTTTGACAAGGAACTAATAGAACAATCCATTATCCCCTTTGTATCACCAGATGAAGATTGTGTGTTGCTGTGACTGTGCAAGGCTGCTTACCTCCACAGGGACACTGGTAGGAGGCACTGGGGTGTACTGTGGGATATAAGTCCCCTGCAGGGTTGTGTTTGCAGGCATATACTGTTGAGCAAAGAAAAACAACAGTAATCAGCAGGAACACAGCCATGTACAGCAAATGGTTGTTACAACTGGTACTACAGCAGCATTAGGACACATATTTAGTCAACGTTAAATATTTTTCTTTTGTGTGTGATGTGGGTGTATCGTATAGTGTTAGGAATACTGACTGTGCCTGTGCTGCCCAGAGACAGGTGGCCTAGCTGCTGTGTGAGAGGGCCCATCATGGATGTGGGCTGGATGGACATGGTATGGTCCATGGTTGGGGTCAAGACTGTGCCCTGCACACAAACACAGAAAAAAGGAGCGGTCAACAAAGAAAAGAAAAAAAAACTAGAATAATGACAGGATGACAGAGAGCCAAAATGAGAGAGCAGGATGTAACACTCACTGCTGGCTGCATGAGGTATGACTGATGATGCATCCAGGAGGGACTGTGTACCTGGGGAAGACAAGAAAACCAAATCTAAAGGTTTGGAAAGATATCATCGATGATGCTTGACAGTTGCAGTTGCTTCATGGCTTGAGACTATGGTACAAGACTATATTGCACAGTATTATGTTTGGAGTGGGGACGGTGTGTGTATTGTATGTGGTTCAAGTTGGCTGTCCCCCCTCTGACCTGGTAGGAGGAGACAGGTGAATGCATGTAGGGTGACAGAGGGGTCTGGGCGATCATTCTGTTAGGAGCCAGACTGTAGGGGGATGAGTAGAACCTGTGATACAGACAGTGGCAAACAGGAGAACACAAGCAAGCAATATTGAGGACTTTGGAATTCAAGATGGCAAAATGTTTCAAAAAAATTAAATGCTAATAATTGAATGAATACATAATTCATAAGCTACACTTAAGAGCTTTCATTATTAAATTCATATAAAACACATTTTGGAACTACTAAAATGACTCCGGTCTCCATAGAAGAAAGTGGTCTATCTCCATTTCGGTTTATTTCTACGAGGGGGTAAAAGTTCACTGCAGTCAGAGCCTTGAGTGCATTTGTCAGAGTATGTTTCTGTTGGCTTCTAACACTAAATACTCACCCATTCTGTAAGGCTGTGGGATCATATGCAAGTGTCATCCCTCCCTGTGAAAACAACACAGAATTTACTACTATTGAGTACTGAGACCAATGAATCCTCCAAAATGGCTTGAAAGCCTTTTCACTGGATTATTATACTTTCTCCTCAATCAGTATGAATGAGGCATTAAACCCTCAAAAACAGTTTTCAGACACTCTTCTGAGATTCCTGGTCTTACCGTGTCTCCGTCTCTCCCCCAGGGACGACCATTCTGCAGGTATTTCCCTTGGTTCAACCTCTTTTTCTGTCCCCCGTCTGCAAACTTGCACAATAATGGTTCTGGGGGCACTGCAGGAATTTTTTGTCATCAATTTAATTTAATGAAAGGAAATGAGCAGACAACTAGAGAGTACATTGGAATTTAGTAGAGTGAACTAATAACTTGATTAAATAAGAAATATCAGCACAGTAGCTATTCTGATATCTTTAAACAGATTATATCCACTCACCAGGCACTCCTGGTGGAGTCTTGATGAATTTGCCATTAAAATGCTGAATGATGGCTTCACACTTCTCCTTAGACTCCATTCTGAAACACATTTATTTGAATTAACCTTTAAGGTACTTCGGCTGGTACCGTTTTTCTATAATGTAAACTGATATTAAGAGCACTACGTGTGTGTGTGTAGCGTATGGATCACAGGCAGAGCACTCTATAACCATCAAATACCTGGCAAATCCAACACCACGACTGGTCCCGTTGGCGTCGCGGAGGATGCGTGTGGAGATGACCTGGCCGAAGGACTTCAGCATGCCCTCCAGCTCCTGCTCATCCATAGACACAGGCAGGTTGGAGATGTACAGGTTGGTGGGGTCCTGTTCCTGTTGCTGTGGGGGAAGGGGAGACTAATCAGACCCTCCATACACATCAAGGGTAGACCCTGGTTAGGTTTGTAGTTTTGGTTGATGGAAAGTTGTGTCATCATTCCACCTCTTCATGATGTCTTGTCATTAAATAATATACATGAGTATTAGAGCATATCACAACATTTTAGATTGACATCTTTGCATACACTATTCTAGCAGGATGTAATTGTTGAAATACTGTGAAAAGGAAATGTGGAGCTACTTGGGGGACTGGTCAGCAGGTTGGGGGAGTTGAAAGCAGAAGAAAAAAGAGAAGAAAGTAAGGTGAGACTATTCTGATTCCCAGCTCAAAAGTGAAACCTGGTGTAACTGTGTAGAAACAGCCAGGAAGCCAAACAGGAAGTTAAGAGTTATCACAGCAGCAGGCACATGGTAACGTAGAGGAGGAAAGGGATGGGGGGGGGGGGGGGGTAAAAATACGACTACCAGAGGGAGGGGAGACAAGCATACGCGGGAGACAGGGATGATAAGAGGGAAAGAGCGGCTGGAAGATAGTTTTGCGGCTGGAGAGGTTTTGTAGTGCTGGAAAGTGAAAGAAGGGAGAGTAGAGAAGTGGATAACAAAGACAAATCACAAAGCAAAGAGAGAGAGAGTCATGGAAAATAAAGACCTGTGTGTGACTTTGTAAATAGGACTCTCCTCCAGCAGATGTCCTCTGCTGCCACAGTCATGTCTCATTCTGACATCGCTGTGTGAGAACAGTTTACCTATCGCATATCTCTAACAAGCAGAGTGCTTCAGGTGTTTGTGATAGAGCCTATTTTATATTCTTCGGGGCTCCCAGTAGTTTACAGTAAGTCAACAATGTGCAGGGCTGGCTGTATTTGCTTGTTGGCCTTTACTTTAGAACACCACACCTGGGAACACCCTACCAATTAAACAGCTAGTGTAGTCCTACTGGAAACCATCTTACAAACGTGATTAGGTCCAAATCCTCACACACACACACACCACTCCCAAATTCCTTCATGCAATAGAACTTTGCCCTACACGCTAGAAACCCATGTCAAACCATCAGACCTGATATTCCACTCATCTTATCTCTGTTGAACTATAAGCAAAAAGACAGCCTGATTCCAAACAAAAACTGGAGGAACAGCTAGCTGCCCCGTCAAGCCTCACTTAGCTTAGTAGTTTATTTCCAGTTGTGGTACGTCATACGTAACCAATGACAAAGACAATGAGGAATTCCCAGGTGGGTTGTCGTCATGTGCAGGCATTCTGATGCAGCATGTTCTGAAGTAAGCTGCTAAGACCATGTGTCATTTTCCGGGACTGAATCCACACTGTGAGGAAACACTTCCTCCAAACTCTGTGGAACAATGCCCTACAGAAGATAAGACTGCGATAAAAGAAAGAAAGAAAAGAAACTCATCCCCCCAAATCCTTGCACTCTGGCCATCGTTTCATGAACTGCTCTCCGACAAAGATTCAAATGATGTTTGGACCACACCCAAGCACACGCAGGACTGAATATCTCTGTCCTCTGCTCTCTCTGTCCTCCCTCCCTCGCAGTGAGACAGCCCTGGAGTCATGCTCCCTGCATCCTCTGACAACACGGTCTGTTTATGCCAGGACTCAGGCGAGCCAGTCTTTCAAGGTGTCTGTGTATGACAGTGTGTGTACGTGTGTGCGTGTTCTTATGCTTGTATGCATGTGTCAAGTGTTGCAATTGTGTGCGAGCTGACGTGTGTAGTCAGAGAGGGAGGGGCTCGGAAATGGAGCTGTCTATTTTTATCCTAGCCATTGTTCTCTGTTCCCTCCTCAGCCCTGAGGCCTTTCTGGAGAGGGGCAGCCTGGAAGGCCCTGACTACACCCAGGACAGGACCAGGCCCCCACAACACTGTGAACCATATCTTCACGAGAGGGAATTTCTCACTACAATGCCAAAATAAAATAAAATCAAATCAACATTTATTTGTATAGCCCTTTTTACAAGCAATGTCACAGAGGGCTTCACATATGCCCATAGAACTGCCCCTCAACCAACCTAAACCCTCAAGGAAGATAAGGAAAAACTCCCAGAAAAAAACTCACTAGAGAGAAAAAATGGAAGAAACCGTGGAAGGAGCAATTCAGTGCCACTAAAATGCCACTAAAACCTTTCTCTAATAATATAGAGCCAGACATGGTAAATGAATGAGAGGGAGGGAGGGAGGGAGGGAACAGGGCTAAACCCCTTGGCCATCACTTCCTGTCTGAGCACAAGCTGAACATCCTGTCTAGGTGGGTGAGGCCCTGGGTGTTCAGTTGCAGTCAGAGTGGGTACAGGATACTGATGGCAGGCAGAGTGAACTGGAGTCTGGTGCTATACAGTTTCAAAGTTAATCTGTATCATTCCAGACTACAGCAGTCACACAGGTGTTTCATTGCAGTTTTGCTTGGTCTCACTTCTGTTGGCATGATTGGGCCCCTAGCATTGCACAGCAGTGGAGACTGTTTGGGTGCAATGTAGCAGGGTGAAGTGTATTAACCACTGGTCTCAGCCCCAGCCCCAGGGCCAGACCCAGACCCAGGCCAGCTCATTGTCCCAGTCCCATTGACGGCGGGTGCTGTGGCACCCTCCCCAGGGCGCTCTCAATGGGGAGCCTGAGAGGCACAGAGGGATCAGCTTAATGGGCCGACAAAAGTGCCTTTGACTGCAGACGGCCACACAAAGACCTTGTCACAAGGCCCACAGCAGGGGCCAGTTAGCTGCACACACACAGGCACAGATAGAGGGAGAGAGATAGATGGATGGCTAAGAAAAATGAAGAGGAAAAACAGAAAAGGCAGAACAGTGGAGAGAGTGAAGGAAGAGGAGGAAGTGGTGAGCGGGGACATAGAGGTCAGGTGGAAGGACATGGGGGGGCAGAGAAAGGCTAAAACCAACAAGGAATAAGAAAACGACACGCTCTTTTCAGTCCCTTCTCTCACCTGTCTAAACTCAGATCCCTGTCTGTCAGCTACAACTGCCTAGAACATTCTAGACTGAGGGCATGCTTGGCATGACTGGTTGAGTCCGTCTCAACACATCTCTGTGAAACCATGGGAGTCCTGGTCATTAAACCATGGTCACTGCACTTCATTTAAGGGAGATCAACTTTGTAATAACCAGATGAAGAATGCAGTTCCTGTATTGAGTAAAAGACATTGTGACGAATGTGCAGGTATGCTACCTTGGCCATCTGAGCCTGGACTCCACTTGACTTCAGGGCGGTAACAGCCTTCTGAGCTGCTGCTGGGCTGTCAAAGTCCACAAAGCCATAACCTGTAACACGGACACAAACACACACATCTTAACACCGGGCTTTGATGTTTAAAGAGGAAATGTCAACGGCATTTGTGCCATGAACCAGCCGACCTCCAAGTCTCACCTTTGCACTTGTTGGTGGTTTTGTCCAGGATGGCCTTGGTGGAGACAATCTTGCCATACCTTCCAACAAAAACAACAGGGCCAGGCAATGTGACTACAGGATCCTCAGTGGAATTTGCTCCACTATATTGTTTGTCAGGTTGTTAGTGAATGGCCACAGGTGTAAACATGTAACACCCTCCCTCCCCCCATCTCAGAGTCAACTGGGCCCGCTTAACATGATCTGGCATGGCTCAGACGGTCCTGCCTGCTCCCTGTTGTGTGCAGGGGAGGATGGTTCTACAGTTCGCTTGCAGTGCTGGTGTCGATTCCAAAAGACAGGAGACACCAGCCTCAGGCCCAGATCTGTTCTAGGTTCACCTTCATCCAGTCTGCTACCCTCACGCAAACCTTCCATTTATACACAGTCAAAGTACACAGTAACAGAACAAACATGTTTCTCATGTCAGATTTAGAAAACAGTTCTGTATTAGGAGGGCAAGATGGATGTCAGATTTCTCAACTAAAATATGTATTCAGTCACAACAAAGAAGGGAGTAAAGTGAAGGTAAACGTCAACAACATTTTAAAAATGCCATTAACAGTGTATCAACATAAGCGGTATAGGACTCTATTAGGCATTAAAGTGCAGAGAAGTCCAGTGTGGCAGACTAAGTATGTCAGCCTGCTGTGTGTCATTTAGTCGCAGACAGGGCTGGAGATCGTCTTGGCAAAGCAGGGCGGAGTTTACACTGTAAACTGATCCTTCTTGTTCTCCACCTCCCTCTCCAATGCTCTTTGAGCACCTCTGGGTCCTAAAGTCCCTTGCAACAAAGAAAGCCTCTCTTTAACTCTCCCTTTCCCACTCTTAATCTCTCTTTCTTGCAGTCACCCAGTTCAAAGTTCGTGAGGTGGTGACTTTGTGACTCTCCCTTCACCTCAGCCCTCTACAGATGTAAAGGTCATCTAGGGTGGTGGCGTGTGCTGGGAGGGTGGGGGGGGTGGCTTGGCACACCATTGTATTATTTTCCCGGACTTTTAAATCTGGCCCTTGGATGGGTTTCACAGTCTAACTTTCACTTGAATGTCCTCTAACCTTCCTATCTTCTGCTCGCCTTCTCCTCACACACTTCACTCTGGCTCCTCGGTTACCATACGGTCTCTTGTCTGTCATGTCCAGTACCTCACGTACATTTAATGATGCATTCTGAATGCTCCTAAACTGGACTTTGCTCACAGAGCCTACTGGGCTAAGATCCTGACCTTGCTTCGCAGGCTATGCCTAAATTCAAGAATGTTAATGGATATGTACGAGTCTGTGCCCATGAATTCAAGGCTTCATTGCCAGGTGATGGATCATATTTATTCTGATGGCTCATGTGACCAGAGCAGCCTCCAGTACCCCTGTTCTACTCCACAGGAGCTTAAAGATTTGTTTACATAGGTAAGTCATTTCTGGAACACAAAGATCCATCCAGGCTTGCATGAGCCAAACCAGTTTGATTATTGAAAAATGACGTTTGTTCTTCTTACAAGTATAAGTACTGTTATATTGGTAATATCAAAAATTAATTCATGGGATTAGGAGAACTCTTTATTGACAGTTAATTCCATGCTTGTGAGGCTAGCTTGTGTAATTATGTCAGTGTATGTAAGGCAGAGCTGTTTGTCGAGGGTGAACTGAGTGGGTGTAGTAACTCCCCAAGCTCTCTCTGTCTCTCTCTATCTTTCTCTCTCTTTCTCTCTCTCTCTCTGCTTGGGGAGAGGGAGGTAACATCAGGACATGAGGACATGAGAGTTTACCCCTCTCTGGCCTCTTCTTCTCTTCGCTCTCTCTCCTTTCTTTCCTTCAACATTACTTTCTCCAAAGCCATGGATCTTTCTCCCTGTTTATCTCTTGTAATCCTCGTATTTCTCTTGCAACTATAAATAATACCACTTCATAACAATAATACTGGACAAAAAGTTTATGTACACCGTGAACTATAAATACTAGAATTATTCAATCCAAATATGTCAAGGCTGGAAAACGCCGGTCAAACAATCAATAAACACCTTATGCAGCACAATGACCACTTTTATACCACAAGACAATCCCTAAAAGTGCTGATGTATCATTCCCATGATCCGGCACCAAATTTGGTTTCATTTGGCATGTTTCTTTGTGGAATTGGCTGATTTTATGAGCATCTAGTTGTTTCATTGGATGGTTAATTGAATCGTCTGACATTTTATCGAGTGGATCCCTACAGTAGGAAACACGTGCTGATGGTTAGTGCAGATAAAATGACTCACGGCTGGCACAGCTTGACCAGGTCCTGGTCTGTAGTTCCAGGATGAAGGCCACGGATGTACAGGTTGGTTTTACTCAGCTGTTCCCCTCCCCCACTGCTGTTGCTGCTGCTGTTTGTGTTGGGACTTGGGGGCGCCATCTGGTGGCCGGAGGACACATAGGACTGCTGGAAGAGAACAGAGAACACATGTACTCCTCTGCTATGGGGATTATATGAATGCAGTTAATTCACCTTTATCATAACGTCTTTAAGACCACCTCTGCTCCTGTTCAGCTTCATCCATAAAGCCAAACCAAGAACGAGCAACTGGTCGAGATCAGGAAGAGAAGTGAGGGAGTGGTGTCTCCATCCGCTTTGCCAAGATACTTCATATTTTCATGAATAATTCACAAGAATAGATGCAGCTGTTACCCTTCATACTGACACATACGATGACCTGTGCTTTGAAAGCAGGACTTCAAATCCACTGCTCAGGAGAGACAGGCAATTGTGTGGGAGCAAGGTAAGACGATATCACACAGCCTTCATGTCAACACTCACCAATACTGCTTTTTGAAGGGAATGTGGGCCTCTGGCCTGTCTAGGCCGTATAGGGAAAACAGGCCTCTTTTCAGCATACTCCATATTGGGCAACTGCTCTTTTTGCTCAATCAAAACTTTCAACCACTGAAAATGACTTTGCAGCTGACATTGAATCTAACTAACTCTTCAAATAACAACACAAAGCAACACTCAGCAAACTGCTGGTGAAGAATTCTGATACATCGACACACTATTTCCTTCTTTGTTTTTTTCTAGCAAAGTCGTAAGTGATTCCTCTCCCATACCACCATGACTGTAAAAAGCAGGCATTTCTAAACAAAACAACACCATCTGTTCTGGCTTAGACGTGTCTCTGTCCTCAACAGCTACACTACACCCACAGCTAGCTCTGCTGGTCAGATGTTTCTCTCTCTGTCTCTAACCAATAATACAGAGAAACCAATGGGAAAAGTGCAAAAACTGGAAATGGTGTTAGTTCAGTCAGTGGCCACGGTCTACGTCACAGAGAGGGGAAAAGAAGAGGACTCAGGGAGAGAAACACCCCCCGAAACTATCCATTAAACTGGGTCACATGCAAAATAGACCCCATTGGAAAGCCGTTTGAACGTTTGCTTACAACAACATGATCTAAGCATCCCAGTTGCATTACAACCTTCCTCACACCGGCCCTTTCAGAGCCCTGGGTCTCTTAACAGAGACCGGTTATGGGAAGGCGCATCACAGAGAACTTATTGATGTTGAACATTATAAAAATACACTGTCACACGTTGAATAAATGATGTACTATACTGTTGACAGACATGGTTTCATTAAAATAATCATGGTTGCATTACCACAATATTTCTTAATTTAGTTTGTTTGAGATACTTCAAAAGAGACAACCTACATTCTACTCGATTCAACAGCTGACAATCTACTTGAGCACAACCAAGCTGTTACTAGTTGAATGAAAAGAAGTACAGTACCCCAAAATGCAAAATAGACTAGGAGAACGTGCAGTCCAGTGGTAAATATGCATTTTCTGAAAATCAAAACCATGTTAATAGCAAGAGAATGCATCTGTATTTAAAGGAAAAAGGGAGACATAGAGAGACAAACGTGTACGTGTTAATATACGCCTGTCTTGATAAATTTAATCACCTGCAGAGAAAGCACAGGCATTCTTTCCCATTCTAATATATCTGGCACATGTCATCAACGGGCTAATGAAAGAACAGACAAAAATCATAGTTTCTGAACACTCCTGCCCCTCAAAGTTATTACAGGGTGTAATACCCACCCCCCTTCGAGTTCCACCCCCCCATATTTATCCCATAAGACCAGTATAAGGAGGAGGAGGAGGGGGTATTGGGTTCATTTGTTCTGGGCCGTGCATGTTATGGATAAGACTCCTTGTGTTTAGGCACAGCCCAGCTGGGAAGCAGAGATGCACAAGGCTCAGTCAAGAGCACAAACCTACGTCCCTAATTACACACCGTCCAGAAGGACAGTGTCTCTCTTTGTGCCCTCCCTCAAACAGCTCCATAACCCCCTCCATACCCCATGCTGCCCACCCCCCAGCCCAGCCCCTGCCAGAGGTTCATTTCTTTGGCTCTAATCTCTCCTTCCTCTGCTGCTGATTCAGTCTGAAAAGATTCTCTGTGTTTGCTCATGTTAGATGACCTGGAGGCATGCCGGGGTCAAGTTAAAACACAAAAAGAAAGACGGCACTTTTAATCTAAACTCTCTTCTTTCCTCTTCTCACTCACACACACTGCAAGCCTACAATAGCAATTTGTGGTCAAGCAATCATTTTGAGCAGGTGTTGTGTCTACTTATATTTGGGAAAACAACAGCACCCAAGCACAAAATGTGAGGAACACATCATGATTACCAGCTGCACACATAAACACGCAAACAGCTTTTGGTACAAATCAACCATATAATTGCCCTCCTTGTAACTATGAAGTTAACTATGAAGAATAACAAGCTAAGGTGATGTATAATCGCGTTTATGGGAGAGGAACGTTTTGGAAATGTTTTGGTGGAGAAGTGTTTCTCCCACCCCTCACGTAATTGCACACAAAAAATTGACGCAACGTAATTACGTGAACACTGGTCTATCAAGTTCTCAAAGTGCAGCTGTAGACCACTCCATTTTTACCAGGACATTTCTAACATCCACCCACCTGGCTAATGCAGTGCTGGTCCTAACACACAAGCAACCCCATTCTCCCTTCAGATCATCCTTAGTCATCTTCAGTCTCTCTCTCTCTCCCTCTCTCTCTCTCTCTCTCTCTCTCTCTCTCTCTCTCTCTCCCCCTCTCTCTTTCACCATGTGTGTCTGTCTCACTCTTTGTCTCTGTCTATATCTCTCTCTTCCTGTTCAGCTTGGTAGGCTGACCTCAGTGCAACCTGTAGAATTCCATGGATTTCCTGACTGTTGGGGGTGTCTGGTTTTCTGAATCCTGTATCGTTGCGGCTTCCACACTTCAATACAGTCTTCTTCTAAAGCTTGATAGGCCAATAACGGTTCGGCTCTTCAGCCAGTCAAAGTTACTGTTCGACAATATTTTATAAAAATACTACTGAAAATCATGAACAATTATTTATTTGTGATAGATATGAAAGTGTTTTGGAACGGAAAAAAATATATATACTCCAACCACAAGTTGCAACCGCAGAGTAGAATGGTGTGTTGCTAGAGAAGAATAAATTATCCACCTGGTTTTAATTAAGACTCAGGTGACTAACAACCATTACAAGGAGTCAGTCAGGCTTGACGTTGACATAACATTGGCAGAACATTGGTGTTCCAACCTGTGGTTAACCTGGTGACTGGCTGCCGTTTTGGGGCAGACAGGATTTCCTCTATGAGTCTAGTTATCATGTCATCATTTTGACGAGGCACTCCACATTCCAGGGAGGTGACAGGGACACCAGGCCTACGCCTAGACTCGCCCATGAATCGTCTTTTTCTTTTCCCTCAAGTCTCTTTTTCTCTTTACGTCTCTCTTTCCTTCCTCCTTATGGGCAATATCCTCCAGGATTATCCGCCCTAAATAACTGCCTAATGCTCTTTCTCCCTTCTTCTCTGTTCATTTTAGTATCAAACTCCTGTATATTGATATACTAAGATGACGGTAAATGTGTTTAGCTCAGGAAGATGGCACAGATTGAGGGAATATGATCCCTGCACACCCACACAATCTGGCCGGCCACAGCAGTCCTTCATATCCAGCTTAATGTGAGGCATGAGTGGCTGCCATCACTGCTGGCCGTGGCATCATGTTTCAGACAGCTGTGCTTTCTCCAAGGACAATCTCTCTCGGCGTCCCTCTCTGTCTCCTCCTATCTCTCTTCTTTACCTGTTCCCTTCCATGTGATGGACCCCTCTCTGGTGTCTGATGCCTGAAACAATGCCAGAGCAGCAGGTAAACATGCTGCTGGAACAGAGCCAAGAGGACAAAGGTGAGCACCTCATGGTCAGTGAGTGTCAGAGCTCCACAACAGAGCAGCTACTGCGCAACACAACACAATCAACAGCAGCCTAAGGTCACTAATGCCAGTGTAAATGCTTAAAACTCAAGACCCAAAGACAAACGTGTAGGCATGTTTTTGAAGGCCAATTCACAGCCCACCCACTCCCCCACTTCTCCCCTGCGACTTAACGGTATTTAAATGCATCTATATTTTTTCACTGGTGTGATTGGCCCAACGTATGTACATACATACAGCCTATCTGTAGCGTGCATCAGACAACAAAACAACAGCCAACATCCCAAATTCACAACAAAGGCAAAATCCCAAACACAGCAGAGGTACTAAATATAGATCTAACAAGACCAGCAGGGACAAGCCTGAGGTCAATTCAGTCTTTCTTTCCTGCTAAAACAGATCGAAAAAATACCATCTAAATAGGCAATGGAAACATAGGCACTATGCCAAAGGGCAATGGCAAGGCTAACGAATAACTGTTGTTGGATACAATGGGGTAAACCTATTATACATGCTTTATACATTACTATTTCACTATATGGATCGTGCATCCATTGGAATGATTGATGAAAGAATCAAGTTAGCATGACGTTGATACATGATTCTCAGCGGCACACAAGCAAGCTTCTTTCGTTGTTTTAGATTATTTTTTATTCCACCGCTGTCATCTAACAATACTAAACCTCCCAGGGCTTGAGACAGAAGTTTGAAGGCAGAAACATGATGGTTCACGTTAGGCTTTGGTGGTAGACAATGCTGGTGATATTTCAAAGCAGCTGAAGTTGAAAGTGAAAGTCTGAGATTCAAAGGACAGGCTTGAAGAGATCCACATCCGCAATCCCTCCATGGGGAATACAGTGAATGGCCTTTTTGTGGAACAGTCACAGACATTCCTCTGACAACATGTCTCTGTGGTTGATTCTATATGTTTTCACATTTTTTAAATCGAACCAAAGACGGTAATGTTTTCTATCCATGAAGGTGAACAATTATTTTTTCTCGGATGGCAGAAAATGCACTTGGAAGAATGATGTGTTCATCTGTTCAAGACCGGATTTGGAGTTTAATATAATAATAAAAATTCATTTGAGGTTGGATGTGAGGTAGCGGGGCAGTAGTAGGAGCAGATTCAGGGTCAGGTACAGGGGTAGAGACAGAGTCAAGGACAGAGGCAGGGGCAACCATAACCCTTTTTCCATCTGGTTGGGTAATCACCTTCCACACACAAAGAGCTATTTTTACCCCTCAAAATGTTTATTTTGTGTTCTGTCTTTTATTTACTTCTGTGGCTCAGGTACAAGAATTACCAGACAGTGTGAGAGAAAGGAGAGAGACAGAGAGGGAGAGAGAGATAGGAAGAGAGACATAAAGAGACAGAGAGAGAAAATCTATGAAAGAAAAATAAATGACACCATTGAAGTAATGATGTCAGGAACTTGACCTCTTGGTGACCTGCCAAAACAAAGCAGCAGCATCATACTAGACACCAGTCCTAATCTTCAAGTCATACCAATACTGAGTAGCATCACATTTACCACCCTTCTCTCTTACCACCTCACTATTTCTGCTTTTATCACCATACATAATAGCATGAATTACTTTACTTTACTCTTTTTTGTGACTGCATTCACTGTTAACCTTCCTTTTAACTTTTGATGAAGTCTTATGGAAGGGTCAAGTTAGTCAACAACTTGCGTAACAAGCAGATACGTATATCACTTAAACCAACCACATAACTAGATACGGTCAAATAAATGAATAAAAAATGAAAAAATGAAACGAAAAACAAAATGATTCTGACAGTGCCAGAAAATATGCAACCCTTTGGTGCTATATATAACTGAGAGTTGTTCTGACTAGCATAAGAATAATTTGTTTTTATGACAAGAGCCTGGCAAGTGCATTGGATATCTAAAACCCAATACATGCATTAGAAACATCTTCAAATCTAGCATGTGTTAATAACTACACTTTAAAGGTTGTATAAATTTGCACAACAAAAAAATTGAACATTATTTGCATTTATAAGCCTACAACTGTGTTCAGTAGGCCTAGTAGGCCTAGCAATATACAGATTTTGTTTTTAATCTATAATCGTGGGACTACACACTGGATCTGAATATTTCAAACGAGAAATAGAAATGTGCTAAAAAGTAGGCAAAGTCATTCAATTGTGGGCCTAAATATACTAACATTCATAATCAATCGCATGTCTATATTAGAGGCGGTTATAGATAATCATATTTCATTTGTTTACACGCGATGTTTTTTTCAAAGCTTCTTCTAAAATGTGATAGTACGTATTTTTTTAAAACATCCAAACAATGTGTAAAAAGATCATCCTTAAGAGATATTAAACATGATTAAAAGTCGAGCGTTTCATAATTTGGGGAATGTTGGCATCGTCACATTCACAATGGTTGGATTTTTCAAGGGGTGGGGCATCTTCTGCTATCAGAAAAAAATAGGAAAAACTTTGCCAAACTTACGCGGCTGCGTAGACAATGGACGTTAGATTTCACAATAGATATGATATACTCGTTTATGAACACCACCTCAAGGACGAGGGAAAATTCAATCCCCTTTGATTAACATATTCCTCTTATATCCTTGTCTTTTCCCCACCCCCACTAACTCAAACACATTTACGCACAGAGACACGCTGTCCGAATACGTTACGGTTACTCATAAAAGTTGCTCTCCACCGTTGACTTTACAAATGAGTGAAACGAACGATATCGACATTCGTAATTCTTAATACTAAAAACTTGTGTAGACAAAATAAAACAAAACGTTAGGCCGTGCCCTGAGCATCGACAAATAGATTTCTTACATACCACGGTAGGGGTGCTGAACAGAGAGCAGCAATTTTGCTCTACGAAGACCCGAAGTTAATTTTGTGCGCTTTGCTTTTCAAGGACACTGCAGCTTACTGTCAAAAGCTTCTGTGGCAGGATGACAAGAGTGTTTTGCCCTACTCGTTGACAGAGTGCGGCCGAATTATTAGAAAATGCCGATAGGGTTTACCTTTTTGCTGTTTCTGCTGTTATAGCCGTTGTATGGATTGATCCCTGCCCTTGGCGGTACGGAGAGCAGCATTTTTCTCGGCGCTATGTCCGAAGCGGCGAGTACAGCCCAGGCTGCCAGCTGACGTCAGCAGCTCGGGAAGTTAGCTTGTATTCAGAGGGAGCGATGCGCGAGCCCTGCTGCCGCCAAGAGCTGCTGCCGCGGCCAAGCGGTGCGCGTTGACGCGTCTGGGTCCTAGCGCCAAATGCGCGCTTGGGAAACGAGCGATGGGAACATTTTGACAGTAAAAGGAACGTCGAGACAGATTGTATCAAGCGCTATGTACTTTGTTACTCATACTTTAAAAGCATCGTGTATCCACCCATTCACTTTTGTCAAAGCAATTCTACGTCCCAGTCAGTGTTCAAAACAACGTTACTTCGAAAATTAATCGAAAATACTGCAATCGAAAATATGCAGTTTTACTTGAACACTAGGCTCATGTATTAGCTTACCATACATTGCACACATTAGTCCTGTACAGAAAGCTGCTTCCTTGTCCCCCTCTACTGGAGAGCAGTCTTCCTGTGCATAGAAGACCCACTAAGGAAACCATGCAGGAAAAAAAGCTTTCTTACTGTGAGGTGTGATTGAAATGAATGGAAATTCTGTCTTGTCAACTTCCTATAGGAAACAAAGGGGGTAGCCGACATGAGCATGAATGTGTCACAGAAATGTGATTCATGTCGGCCTGGCAGCTGTTTCTCCACTGCCTGTCCTTAGGTGTGTGTGGGGGGGGGGGGGGCAAGTGACATTGTGGCTCTCAACAGAATCCTGATCAGGCACATGGAGACAATTTGACGCTGGTAACATTGTTTACACATCAACATGTTTGTCGCTTAGTAACCATGCCAAGTGTTATGACTTGTAAATCCAATTTGATTACCTTTAGGGTGCCCAGGTCTCTCTTTCGCTCTTTATTTTTCTCTTTGTCTTACTATCTCTCTTTCCTTCTCTCTCCCTCTCATAGTCTTTTTATTCCCCTCAGTCTTCACCACAGTCTTTCTTGGTTTGTATGCAGGCAGGTATGGGCAGGCATGTATGTATAAGATAAGCAATTGCCTGTTTTGTAACGTTCCTAAAGACTGTTCCTGAGTGAGGTGAAATTGATTTTCTTGTCATTCTGGAAGCTGCAGTTCATTTCATGCCTAAGGATCATCAAAATTAAAGGAATTCCTCTACAAAATAATATTTTACTCCTAAATGTTATGTGCCATGTAATAGTAAACCCTGAAAGAAACCTTTGGCACCAGAAATCATTAGCATTACCATTTGTTCAAAGAAAAAATTGAGAAACGTACACACTGAGGTATGTGTTGGTTGGAGTGTGTTGTTCGTATGAATGGCTGAGATGGGTTCATGGGGTTCATGTGTGTGTGTGTGTGTGTGTGTGTGTGTGTGTGTGTGTGTGTGTGTGTGTGTGTGTGTGTGTGTGTGTGTGTGTGTGTGTGTGTGTGAGGGAGAGAGGGGGAAGGGATAAGAACGGGAGAGTCATTGAGACTGTCAGTTTGGGGTTCAAGGTCAAAATGTGCATGGGACCTTGGAGGGGGGAGAGCCTTTTAGCAGTCTGAGCTGATACATGGAGAGACATCAAGCTCACGCAAAACAGCAGAGAAGTGAAAAGGAAAAAAGCACTATTCATTGAACCACAATTAACAGGCACACACCAAAACAGACAGACAGACAGACATGATCAAAGTGAACCTCAGTAGAAAGGACCACACACAGGCACTATCAGTCACTTGAGTTGCTTGCGGCTGGAATGTGTTTGTCAGACTGTGCGAAAGGGAAGGGCTTGCTTGGGAGTTAAATGGAGGCACTGTAGTTATGACAAAAAATAAAAAGAATACACTTGTGTGTTGTGTGCATGCTTGTGTTGAATAGTACCTATGCAGTACACAGGAGAGTACTAAGCACAGATGCATGTGCAAATGACATGGTTTGATGTCCTAATTCAGACGTGAAGAGAGACACACGTTGTGACTCCATCAAAATGTGTCTCTGGATTCCCCCTTTCCACAGGTAAATTAAATCCACACCCTGAATTTGGAGGGAACAGTTAGGGAGCGTCTGCTCATTGACGAAAGTTCTAAAGCCACACCCCCCCATTTACCACAATAGTGGTGTTGTTGTTTTCGTTAGAATAGATTTTCTTAAAAAAAAAAAAACAATAACCCTGCAACCACTTAAAGGGATGCATTGCACTTTAGTCAAAGCTCTGGTAGACAATACCAAATTCTTTACAAAGTCTCGCTGAGGGTCAACTATATTTGACAGCACTGTGTCCAACACTACTAGTGCCGCTACACAACACACCATGGGATGTGACAATGTGTTAGACCACTGCTGTGTGTTTTTGCTAGGAGAAGAGAGGTCAAATAAATGTGAGCCTAGGGTCATATCTACAACAGATCGCCTTGCCTCTATTTAACTTCCCAGACAGACCAAGGGTGTTCCAAAAGTCTCGGGCAGGAGAGGTTCAGCGCTTCAATGCTCCACTGTATGCAGTGTTCTCCTTGTTTTACAACACTGAACACTTTTCTCTCGCTATGTTTTCTTTACTAGATTCCAGAATCACTTGAGCAGACTATTTACTCTACTTTCCAGCTGCAAGTCATTTGAGTAACAGATCTGAGACCAAGGAGGGAGACTGGAAGATGGAATGGGTGAGAGGGAGAAAGTAAGAAAGAAAGAAGGAAAGAAAGAAGGAAAGAAAGAAAGAAAGAAAGAAAGAAAGAAAGAAAGAAAAGGGGGCATGGGGAGGAGGAGAAGAAAGGGGGTAGCGAGAGCGGATGGGGGAAGGGCTGTTGGTGCATGCCTGGCATTCCTTAGGTGTTATCAGCAGCCAGCTCTGTAATTGTACTTTCAGAAAAGGAGGAGAAGGCACAGGATTTGTAGTTACATATAAAATCTTACACTAACTTGACTCGCTGGTGGAGTGTATTTTTAAACCTGAAAAGGATCACCCAGACACAATGTTAATATTGACATGCATAATATGGCACATTTGGAACCTGTTCTGAAGAGAGAAGAACGCCAAACTTCAAACTTGGGAGTACCTAGAACTATCCTGTAATTATGATCAGATCAGGTCAGATAAACTCAACCTGAGATTGGACAATGCCATGGGTCTTTGTGGCCTCACTGAAACCTACATTTCTCAGGAGACTCTATTTGCCTTTAACAATTAATCCATCACAGTGACAGTATCCAAAGGGTGCCTTGTAAACACGGTTCCCTTGGTAACATAAGTTGATTGCGCTGTCCATATCCCTGCCAATCGTTGACATGGAAGCCTTGACCTTAAGAGTTCAAGGTCAACCAATCACATAAAAGTGTTCCAATAAGGTGGTCTTATTTATTGTGATCATAACTCTAGAAACAATTTGCCTGCAAAGGTCAAAAGGGATCACTACATATAATAGTCTCTAAATAATTAATAACATTGCAGATGAAGGGCAGCACTTTATATCTAATATTACGTCTTCTCTCAGTGTATTGATCAAAGTACCTTAGTAGGTTGTGCCTTCTAGCCCGTCACATTCGGCAGTTCTGTACAAATGGTTTTCCTTGTCATCTCTCTCTTTCTCAGCTTTTATTGTTATTGAAAGAATAGCCTAGATCAAGCCACCATCTGATCAGTGTGCATGGTGAGTCTGACGCAGACATGTAGATGGCTGTTTGGGGAGGCTCCTCCCCTGCCTCTGTTCTGCACTGTCTGGAGTTGGGAGTGACCGGAATGCAACAATATTCTCTAGTACACGAACCGCAATGCACTGATAATTCAGCATTTACATTTCTTGGGCATTTGTCTTCTAACTCTTTATCTGTCTCTCTGTCTCTGCCTATGTTTACATCGCTGTTTGTCTCCCTTTCTCTCTCTCTCTCTCTCTTTTACTTTTTAGGTTGCACCACTATCTATGACCATAACCAGCCTCCCTTATTTCAGTCTTTGTTGCTTCTTTGACCACTTCCAGTCAAAAGATTTCATCAATCAAGCCTCCACAGAGCTCCCTCCACTGTCTGAACCCCACCAACACAGGAGGAAACTGACTGAAGCCTTGACGGCAGCCATTTTGTTTGACCAAACTCTCAATTACCTCACCACCCCATACTATTTATCAACTCTTTCTGAAGGACTCCAACAGGAAATAGCTAATCTTACTCAGGCACAAAAATCTCTTAAACAGTACTGCTGGGAAACACACTGTGACGTGTTTGCCAGTCGATTAAGTGGTGTTTGAACTCATAGTGATGCATTACAGCAGAAAGAGAGACAGAATCAATCACTTGTTACATTGTTCAGATATGATAAACTAGAACAATTCTGAGTAGGCATATCACCATATCAGTCTGTGCTCCTAATCCCACAATGGTGAACATGCCTGAAATGGGTTGAGATTGAGATTGACTCATTGCTGACATCAAGCAGGCAGAAAAGGACAACTGGAAGACACAGACAGAGGGAGAGGAAGACACAGACAGAGGGAGAGGAAGAGAGAGACAGACAGAGAAACAGACAGAGAGACAGAAAAAAAAGACAGACATAGAGTTTAAATCCCTGCTCACAGAACAGCTGCACCCACCAAGTGGGAAGTGTTGACTGTCCAACTTGGATACACTCACGAATGACGCTTGATTTTACCGTAAAATTAAAGTAATTAATCATCTTATTCCACAATATAACATATAAAACCTACAAGGAATATAATAATAGCATTTTAATGATGTCCTCATTATTAAACAACCCCATTTACTGGATGCTTAGCAAGCAGTTCCACACAAACAAAACAATACACTACGGTGGAGAGAGCAAGGGGGGAGAGAGAGAGTGAGAGTGAGAGAGAGACAGGGAGAGATAAAGATATAGGGAGGGAGAGATATAGGGAGAGAGGGGAGAGAGAGAGTCAGAGGGAGAGAGAAAGGGAGAGAGTGTGAGAGAAGAAAAGAGAGGGAGCGAGAGAGGGACAGAGAGAGAGAGAGAAAGTGAGATAAAGAGAGAGAGAGAGAGAAAGAGAGATAAAGAGAAAGAGAGAGAGAGAGAGAGAGAGAGAGAGAGAGCTGGTCTGTCCCACTTCCAGCTCCACCCACCAGGGCTGCGTACTAGAATCGCACCCCCACCACTCTCACTGACGCACACCATGATTCCAGCTGAGCCCCATCCCCATGGAGACAGTGTCAACAAATAACACAGCATAGCACCAGCATCGATACTGTATGTCAGCCAGAGAGCAGCCTAACCTCCCACAGGACTAGCACCGGTTACAGTTACTCAGAGCCCATGCAGATAATAAGAAGACTAAAATATATTAAAGACTGTTTGCAAGGTTTTGGCCCTCAAGTACATGGCGGGCTGAGAAATTGCTGGATTTGACTGGAAACTAAAGTTATGGTCTGTTAAAGAGTTGAATAAATGAGGCCACAAGAGCATTCCATCTCCCTGACATTAACACTAGGAGTTCCGTTGCGGGATAGACACTTCCTGTCTGTCTGGGGATTGTAACTTGATTTCTGTTTGATGTTAATAATAAGTAGGTATGCCATTCAGCCACCTGTAGTACAAAGACATAGAATTATGTCTACTCAATATGTATACTAATGTCTGCTACGCCAAGAAAACCACCTGTGTCTTCTTTAGAAGTGGAGTGGAACTCGAAATGCAAGACAATATTCTCTCTGGAGAATTAAGGATTGTGAGGAAAAAAGAGCTAGTGAGTTCCGAGCACTAGATTCCCTTTGAGGACTGTGACAGTCTTCAGACACTCAGTCTCCAGACACTCAGTACATCCCAGATTGTTTCCATGCTTGTTGGTGCGTTTGTTACAGTAATTGGGCAAAGTGTCTTCCACACCAAGGCTGCATTGTAGGCACAGTGCCTTTTGTAGCTCCCAGAGCCTATGAGAATCAGGGAATGGAATGTGCTTCTGGCTGAGTTCAATGTTAGAGAACTGGAGACGGGGAGAGGAGGGGGGGGGGGGGGGGGGGGGGTTAAAGGAAAACTCATAGACTGTCCTTGTTTAAAGGCCACGAAGTAAGGAAGAATGCACAACAGGAGGCATTTGTTATAAAAAAAATGTTTTTCAAGTGTTTGTAGAGTGTTTTGCTGCTTTTTGATTTAAAAAGACCACCTTTCTCAGCAGATGAATTAAGATCAAGAGGATGGCGCCATCTTGAGGTCACGGATGGATGAACATGGGAGAGAGAAAGATGCTGAAGACTTGTCTGTCTGTGTGTGTTTTGGGTTGTTTGGGATTGTTTTTCAAACCCTGCGTACAATACTTGGACTCAACTGCAACATTGGATAGATGAGAAATTCCATGTGGTGAGCTCCTGTTGCTATGTAATTGATCAGGAACTCATCTTTTGGGAACAGAGTAATAGCAGATTAGGCCCCAAAACTGCTGCCAAATCAAAACACTGTATCTTTCCAAGAAGAGAAGCACTAAGAGGAGAAGTAACAGTGCTGAACTTCAAAAAAAAGAAGGCTTGTTTGAAGGGGCTCTGACCCCTCCGAAGGACAGGAAACAGCCTTCTGATTACTGAAAAGTTCAACAAACTTGCATGCATGAAGTACAGTAGAAATTAGTCCCAACACAGACAAGCATATTAGTGATGTAGCACAGAGTTAGATCTGTCAAATCAGAACATGGTTGAATTCAATCCAGATATAATTCATGGATCTGTTTGAATCAAAAGCCTTCAACGGACACTCTATGCAATCTAGAAAGGTAAAGAGAAGGAATAGAATTCAAAGGGATGGTTCATACATTGAAACTGAACTTCTGTTCTCCTTCTGGCCTTCTGGAAGACATCTGCAGCTGCCACTGATGACAAGAATGATTGCAGCTTTTCCATGACTTGATAAGAGCTTGCTTACACTGGCCTCACATTTCAGCAAATATTTTCTGAAAATCCAAACAAAAGGATCAAACATCGTGACAGATTCCCAGTAGCAGTTGCCATATCTTGTCACTAGAAGTCAGCATTGTATTGCATTTCATGAGCGTTACCAATGTTCCCTTCGACACAGTACCTCCAACTTTTCAGGAGTGTGGGATGATTCAACAGCATATTATACAATCCCTAAGATAGCAAGTAAAATGATGGTTTAGTCTTCACAGATGAAAAACACCATAAGGTGTTCTTCATTCCTTCAATAGCATTAATCTGCTGAGGCATTGAACATAGAAATTATCATAAATGGAGTTAGTTGATGGTCAAATAACTAGAGTGGTCAAGATATCCCTGGTAACTGTTTACTTTGGCACTTCAAGTTTATGTGATTCAGGAGATAGAGAACTAAGGAGACACACAAAGAGAGAAATGAAGTATGAGAAAGAGAGAAATAATTAATTTTGGATGAAATTGTAACCTCCTGACAAAGTCCCTGCCTGTTACCATTGTGCCTAAGTTTTCTACCAGATGTTTCTAGAAGAGTTGAGAGGGTTCTGAAAATGCAGTTAAGGATTGGAGGTGTCCAATGAGGTGTTGGTTGGACAGCCAATCAGAATCAGGGGCAGGAGGGATTTGGGCAAAGAACAAATCCAAGACCTAAATTCAAAGTAGTCAGGATTATGTTTAATCTGTGTTTGAGAAACTGTTTCCCCAGGCAAATGTTCTGGGCAAACTCATGAATTATTGATGTAAATTGTTTCTCAATGACTTGTCTTTGGCTGATCTCACATCTTATACAACCAATTTGAGATGGGTTCTGAATAGGTTTTACACTAGTCTAGGATAACAATGTACAATTAATTTTACTTAAATTTTCAGGTTTGAAATTGATACCTAATTAATAGCTAGAAAACAACCAATTTTGTTGGGCAGACCATTAGAGTATTCTGTCTATGAATATTTGGTACTTGTATCAATATTTAATGTGTTTCACCATGTCTTAATAAATAAAACTAAAATAGTACAGATTCAAATCAAACTGCCTTACTATGTAAAGCAGCCCATCCACATGTCAGTTGGTATCCAATAACTAAACAGATCAACCTGCAGTATGAGACTAGGCCATTCTTATCCAAACGACATAAGTAGACAGTACATATTAAAATTGCAATGAGATGTAACCAAGTAACTATATTGATGTCTTAATGTTCTTTCCAGAACTAGTGTTTTAAAGCAATTCAGAAGTGCCCAGCTCTCCATGTTGCCCTAGGCAGACTCGGCCTCGCAGACATTAGAAAGTGAAACACAGCTGGACTTTCTTGTTGCTCTACGGTGATTTATGCTGGCCCTCGGCTGGATTACTGAGCCCCTGCTTGGAGATGGGCAGGGGACCAGGAAGGAAAGGTTTTCTTAAAAAAACGGGACTGGGAATTTTAAACGTACGTCGGTTGTTCGTCGGTTGCCTTTCAAAATAAAAAGCCTTCACGACCTCAACTCTGTTCATAATTGGCCAGCGTAAAGACATATATTGTTTTACTTATTACAATTCATGACATATTGTTGTACTTGTACTTGTCCAAAAAAATACTCAGCATTCAAATCCCTATGATTGAGTCGACAAATTGAATGCCGCCAAAATGTTTCAATGGAAATCGCTGACAATTTAAAGAATATCCTATTTAACATAAATGGGTGAAAAATGTAATGATTGTGAATAAGGCTTTTGTTTAATTCTGATAATTAAAAAAACAAAGCTACATTCGTTCAAACGCGTCTACGTTAAAATGAAGAAAGAAATTGTTCAATGTACACAGCGAAATAGAGGTTGATTTGACGAAAAGGAAAGCTGGAATAAACTGGCCAATGGCCGCGAGCTGCGCTGAGAGCTCGAGGACAAAGCCGAGGCCAGCCATTGGTGACGATGACGTCACGAACATCAGTCTACTGGAGTTGAGGGGTTTGATGCTCGTCTTCGACTCAATCTGAATGACCACCAACAACAGAGGTGGTGGGGCGAAGAGACCATTTTCCCCCTCATACTTTTTTGTTTTCTTCTCTGACTTCAAACTGTATCGTCGGCTGTGAGAGCGGACAAAGAAACGGCCACCCCGCATGGTTTTGGGCACACAGACTCCCCCGTTTCTTCCATCTCTGCATGTGAAACAAGGCTAGCTAACAGATGATAAATCCCGTTTGCTAGCCTGTTATCCATGCATCAGAAGAACACGTAGCAAACCCAAGGCTGGTGAAGCCTTGGATTTTGCTTTGAGAGAATACCTCGTCTTTTTATTCTCGTATTGTGCACAAATCCTTGCAGCTTGGTTGCGCATAGCAGAAAGCGCATACAGAGGAGCATCGCCGGGGCTCGGCAACATCGCAGCTTCCCCGCTTGACAGGATCTAAAAAACGATTGATGAATATTATTTAGTCTTGTTTGATATCTTACAAGATACAATGTTCCGCGCCACAGTCAACATGTTGGCAATAGGGCTTCTTTTCGTTGGATTTCTGTACAGTTCGGAGGTAATCGTTCCAGCTCGAGCCATTGACGGTAAGATGCATTCACATTCAAAGATAACCGTTTTCACGTATGACAAACAAATGTAAGATTACTTTGGGAAGTAGTGCTTCTTTTGGCACCTCGTTTATAGATATCTAGCTGCATTTGTTACATGCTACTGTTGTAGGCTTGTGTCTCAAGTCAATCAAGAGATGTGCTTACTCAAGAAATCAGGACATGCACACTATAGGTGTGATGTAGAGGAGTCCACCAATTAGACATTAGTTAATTTTATCACAATGTATTCAACAATGTAGCATATCTGGTCGTTCATTTGATACGACCTCACTGTGGCTGATGTTGTTCGGACAAAGTGGTCAAATGTAGCGGTAGGCCTGTTCACCACAGAAATGTATGACAGTGTACATAGCCATTATATCCAACGATATCCACTGACTAACAAACACTTTTGCAGCTCACGTATTCCTACCGTAACCCTGAATGACTTGAGTATATTGTGCAAAACATTTTGCTATGCACAGTTTGGCCTTGTTGATTAGGTCGTACGTCTGATTGTCAATTAGCGTGTTGTGCTCTTTAAATAAGGACATTGATTACGTAATTAGCTGGTATAATAATGTGTGTGTATATATGTATATATATTTTTTTTCTACAAGCATTTCAACCCTCGAGTTTCAAGCCCAACTATACTCGCACCGCCAAGTCGACCACCTTTACTGGACTCCAACAAAAATGTCCAACATCAAATTCAGTCCCAGTAAATCCGGAACTTCTGGAAATAATTATCCTACCCATGCACGCGCGCCTACTGTGTTTTGTAATAAAGGGGAAGGGCGTTTTCAAAGAGGTGTCAGGTATTACCAGCCAATACTTTGAAAGTATATATAAACCTCATCTGTGAGCTGTTGCTTGATCAGTAGAGTTTTATTTTATGGATTATTATCTTCTATTATTTGTAACCTCTACTGATCTTTCTTTTGGAAATAGATTGTGAATTTAATGGGGGTTTGAAGTTCATTCCAGAGGCAGTAGTCCAACATTTTCTGTCTAAATGACCCCTTATACAGATTTGCATCATGGCTGTTCAATGCTTGTCATTCTATGCTAGCCAGAACAAAAGACTTTGGACATCAGACCAAGAGTTTAATTGGACCTTAACTGGCTTGTGCTCAAAAGGAAATCTCCACTAACTGTCTGGAATTGCTCATTGAGGGCCATTAATTGGATAATGGAAGAAAAGGCCCTCATGAAAAAATTTACTGTCATTCTATGCTATGTAAGCAATGTCAATGCAACAAGAGAACAATTACTTCTATCATTAGAGGAAAGAACTTCTGTCAGCGGTCCAGGGTGACATGAACTGTAAAACTGCAACCTTTCAAAAAATACCCCAAGTGGAACTTTTAATCAGAAGTTTTTGTTGGATAAAAAATAAAGATCAAGCTCACTGGCACTGTAGATATGATACAATTAAGATATATTGTTATTGTTGACCCCAAAATAACCTAAACGTGTTTGCTTAGATGAGTTGTGGAACTGCAAAGCCCAGCACAGGGAGGAACCCAGCTCTCAAAACAGCATAGCAGACGGAACTGCTAGTCCTTTAGATATCCCTCACCTTAGCGAGGAACATCTGGATGAAGAAAAGGTCATTGATCTAAAGTATGCAGAGCGTCTTGTGTTACTGGGTAAGGGAAAGAGACAGTTGCTCCCCACCTCTCCAGATGGAATCCTCTGATCTTTTGGGCTGAGACGCCAGCAGATAGGAAGGATTTACTAAAGACTGGTGCTCCGAGAGAGAACATGTTGAGTGTTGTTATGCAAGCAAGATAACTGCTGAGAGGAGACAGGAGGGCAGTACTCTCCGTCTTGCTTTTCTCTTGGGGTTCTTCCAAATGCTGGAGTCATATGCTGCCTGGTGCAGTCAACCATCAGTTTACATGCTGCACCTTTCAGGCCACAGCTGCACATTACTTCAATCATACTAAAACACATCCAGAGACATGTCTACAGAGAATAGCTATATCGAACTATGGCAAACTTGACCAAAGTGGCCACAACAATTAGGAGATTGGGGGAATAAAAATCAGTATTCATTTTCAGTGTCAGCGTGACACAACTGGAAGGTTCCAGAAGGTTCCAGGCTGTTCTGGAAAATCCTCCCCCGCCCCCTACAGGCAGCCACCATGCTTGGTGCTTTGTAAACTGTATTCCCAGGCAGGTTCTCTTTGGTTGGCCAGCTGACAGGCTTGTGTAAGAACTAGACGTTTGTCCCAAGACGTTGCTAAATCTTGGATAGTGGTGATGGAAACAATTACATCAGATGATCATAGTTCTAAAATGAGCAATTTAACACACTGGAAGAGAAAAGGCCAAGAAGAAGGGTGGAAAGCAGACCAATGAATTAAAATGGAGGAAGAAGAAGTTAGGAAAGAGACAAACCCATTGATTGAACCCAAAGTTGTAGACAGACACAGTTTACCTAAATGGACCCCTGGCAGACCTTATGTCACTGTTGGTAAACGCTCCGTAATTGCTTCCTCACCATAAGTGTAGGGTATTGACCACTGGTGAGGACAGTTTTAGCTCGTGAGGTTTTCATCACATGTCGTTGTCATCCAAGAAACAAGGAAGCCATTTCTGTTATCTGTGCCCTACACTTAAGTGATGGGCCAAACCTTGAATTCTCTCTGGCTCAGTGTCTATCCAGGAATGACTTATGGGTCCACCATTGCATATGTAAGATACAAATCGGGGACAGACAGTGTGTGTTAAAACCCATCGCCAGTGTTCAATACATAGTTCCAATACATCTTCCCTGGTAAAGGAAGACCGGCATTTGCATTGATCAGTGTGGCAGTCAGCTAACCTGACTGACTTCACTTCCTGATGCAACCAGCTGACCCAGGTGGTGTTGTGGGCTGTTCGGCTCCTGCTGGCTGAACACCTGACAGACCCAGGAGGTAGGTACATGGGGAAGTGTGTTGTTTATGAACCCCGGTGGGTCGGACACAATGGTGATGTAACGGCCAAAGTGTGCAAGTTTAAGCAATTTGCACACGTATTCGGTATCACACCATCTTTTCTTGCTGCAAACTGCCTGTAGTGTTTCCATAGTTACATTTACTTGGTGTCAGTGTGTGGAAAATTAAAATGGTAAATTAAAGATGAGTCCCACTGCAAGCTTGGCATAGGCTAGATGATCTATCAACTCAACAGCTTTGAATCGCTGTGATGAGTTTGCCTTTTGCAACAGGTGCATAACTGCAGACGGTAAAATCGCACGGACCACAGAAACTGGCAGTAGCGGTGGTCCAAGTTCAGACACAGCATCCCATCATCAGATCATCCAATTCCTCCTCTTGCTTCTCTATAGCTGAGGCATGTGGGTAACCTTCTCTGTCTGGGGAGGTGGGTTTGGTTGAGGGGTTGCGGTTGAACCACAGCTCTGTCTCAGGAGCTTGTGCGTCACTCAGTCCTCTAGCTTGTGCCGGTCTCGTGAGAAGGCACGGAAGGATTTTGCCTAATCTCCTCGAAAATGTTTCCCTCAGCAGTAGTCTAAGTAGCTTTAACTGTCACTCCTTCACTACTTGCAGGGACGTTTTGTGCTCTTGTGGCGTGGCACAGAGTTGACCCTGTATCTTAGTCAAACTCAACGGTTTCCCTCACGGTAAGGTAACTGAGCTGGCTCAATGGGAACCATACCCCTATATGGGTTCCTCTCTGCTGCAGTTGAGTTAATCCTTATGTTAAAGTGTAGGCGGGTTGGTCTCCACCCACTGGGCTCCAACATTCAGAACACACAACCGTCATGGTGGATTACTGCCCTGAGTTTCACATGCTGTATAAACCCAGGCAGACATCCGAGCAGCACTTTAATAAGATCGCATTTGACTTCTTTCATTCCTTGAAAATGGCTTTTTGCCTCTGGACCACAAAGCCGTTGGTGGATAAGATGGTGTCTGCTCACATTTGACCTGTAAAACCCAGTGTCAGAGGGAAGGCTGTGCTGTCCCGCATGCTGAGCCCCATTTGACTTGGCCGCCCTCCCCAGACATGAGCGCATTCCTGCTGTTAATTCTGCACTCCTCACTATTGCGTATACGTTTAAACTCATAGACACACGCTTGCTCACGCACTGTACTGGAAATACACTTCAGCCATGCTGTAGATAATTGTGCGCACACACACACACACACACACACACACACACACACACACACACACACACACACACAGCAGTATCTCCTGCGATGTGATGGAGATGAAGGGATCAGTCATTTACAGGGATATCCAGAGGACAGATCATTCAAAATGTCCCAACTGTCCCCAAAAAACAAACAACTCCCAATATTTTCAAAGATCAATCACTTTAGGGTTTTCATAACATTTTTACCACAGTCCCAGAGTCAGTGGGCATTTTCTGTTGTTTATCTCTGTTATTCTTTGTTTATTAGAGTTTGGGCTTTTTGCAGTCCCTCTACCCTCCGCCTGAGCTCTTATTTAAGAGATGCAGCTGTGGCCTGGAGACTTTTTTTCAGTTTTGTAACGTGACAAACTTTTTATGCTGCCCTCTTTTCACTCTCCGTAAAAAAAGAAAAGCATGGCTTGCGTGTGGTTGGTTGGAGGGAAGGAGGGAGACTGAGGAAGAGGAGGGGGGGCCCCCGCAAGCTCCGACCATCGTTATTGTTGAACTCTTTCCTAGTCCTTCTGCTCCTGGCCCTCAGATGCACAGAAGAGCCTCCTCAGGTCAATGCTGAGGTCAACTGAGAGGACTTCCAAGACGAGACTGGGGGGCTGGAGATAATATGCCCCCCTCCTCACCCGTATCTGTCTTGTTTCCTGGCTTTTCTTCCTCTGCCTCAGTCTTTGTTGCAGCTGTTTGCTTTCTCATTACTGGTGACACTTGGCTTGTCAGTGGGGAAGAAAAAAAAACAAAAAAACAATTCAGTGGTCAGTTTTTCAGGGAACGGAACACCACCATTGCTTGTCTTTGTTTCTTCATTATTTGTGTCTGTTGGATTCTATAGAACATTCTGCAAATAGTCTAGATGTTGTAGCGGTGTCTCATGTCATGGACAGTCCAGTGGTGCAGAGCACTTTATTTACATTCTGTTCTGTTCTTTAGTTCTGCAGGAAGAGAAACACCCTTAGGATCTAAAAGAAATATTTAGCTGCACTGTCTGCTATCTCAGGTCAGAGTTGTAGACGTACAAGTATTTTGATTGCCTAACCCAGAGAGAGAGAGACCGACCATAAATAAACTGAATATTACTCAAGTTGTTTATCTTTACCTGATGCCAATGTTTCTAGTTTCTGCTAAACATAACAGCGTTTTATTACATCCTGGATAACAAACAGGCTTATTCTGGACACACACCACTTCATCATTCAGATCATGTTATTGTGTTTTCTGACATGATATGAATATCACAAAGTTGACTGGGCGCACCCAATGGTTAATTCATTCATGTCTTTTCAACCAGTCTGCACCTGGTCTATTTGTGTCTGTCTGCACTGTAAATGCACAGAGTCCAAGCAGGCAACAATAGCTAAGCTCATAGCCAAGAGAAGATTGAGTCTTCAGATTAGCAAGGATCTCAACTGTACTGTTGTCTCGCCATCTCCGGAAGTTTCTCCAGGCAGCTTTGCGTGTCCTTTCGTCCATGTGTTATGGCCTGTACAGACAGGTTACAGAGAGAACACACTTCCACACGCAACAGGACAGCCCCAGTCCCACCTGCATCCACCAGCCTTCTGTCTGATGACATGCTGGTGCTGTAGACTAGGGATGCTAACCACCAGGTAATCACAGCTAATGTCATATACCTCCACCTACCACACTGGTACAGACATGACATGACTGTTAGTCAGGATGGTATACCGTCATACCTCCATGGTCAGTCCAATCAAGTCATTGGTCCATGCCAAGCTCTGAAGACCAGGAATGTAGATGAGGTTTACGCCCGAAGAAACCTTTATTACTCATTGCCCTAGAGGAGATGAGCTCCTCAGATACAGGATTGGGCTTAATGAAAGCATTCCACACATCTTTACAATCAAAGACTGTTTAATTGTTGTTAGTGCTTGGTTTTCCCCGGAAGGGGGAAGGGGGGGTGGTGGGCGGGGGGCGGGGGCATGTGTTGTAATCCAGTCCAAATGGCGTTGACCCAGGAGCGTTTTTAAGCACCTCCACTTGGGTAAACAAGTCGAAGCAGCAGGCGGCTTATTGATAGCATGTGTGACATTCCCCTGTCTCATCACACTTCCCTCACCTCCTCCTCCCGCTGCTTCCTAGCCCTCTCACCCTCCTCCCGCTGCTTCCTAGCCCTCTCACCCTCCTCCCGCTGCTTCCTAGCCCTCTTACCCTCCTCCCGCTGCTTCCTAGCCCTCTTACCCTCCTCCCGCTGCTTCCTAGCCCTCTTACCCTCCTCCCGCTGCTTCCTAGCCCTCTCACCCTCCTCCCGCTGCTTCCTAGCCCTCTCACCCTCCTCCCGCTGCTTCCTAGCCCTCTCACCCTCCTCCCGCTGCTTCCTAGCCCTCTCACCCTCCTCCCGCTGCTTCCTAGCCCTCTTACCCTCCTCCCGCTGCTTCCTAGCCCTCTCACCCTCCTCCCGCTGCTTCCTAGCCCTCTTACCCTCCTCCCGCTGCTTCCTAGCCCTCTCACCCTCCTCCTGCTGCTTCCTAGCCCTCTCATCCTCCTACCCCCGCTTCCTAGCCCTCCCACCCTGTCCCGAGCTGGCCTAGGATCTGCGGATGTCTTCTCCAGTTGTAGATCTCTGTCTTTAATACGCTCCACTCTTCTTTCTCTTGCTACTGTGTGCCAGCTCAACCACATGACAAAATTACCACTTTCTTTCTGGTTCCAAGAGTCCCCCAACATGACACGATAAGTGTGGTTCTTCCAGTCTAATGACTTTGTCTATCCTGGTACAGTGTACTTGTAATAACCTCCTGACCCACTTCCTGTCCTCCCCGGGGGCTTCCTGTCGGCTGCTCGGTCGGTTGTGTCTGAAGCCGTGTGTGAATAGGTTCACTCAGCCAGCCTGTGCTGGGAGAGGTGTGAGGTGTGTGGGATGCAGACCAGCACAAGCACACAAAGAAACTGAAGCAGGCTGCAGTGGTGGCTTCATCCAAAAAAACAAACAACCTAAGCATGAAAAAAGGGGGCTCTTTTAGAGGAAATGCTACAATAGAGATGAACGCTTAAGGCTATCACAACTTCTAGGGCATAGAAGGAGGTCGAGGATGACGCTGGCATGAAGAGAGAGGAAGAAGTATGCGCATGTACACAGGCATTGTGCCCATCTGATCCACTACTGGCATCAATAGACATACCATCTGAGATGTGGGCACGAACGTGTGCATGCCTATTTTTGAGCGTTATTCTATGTTACGGTACTGCGGCTTTGAACTGAATGCATTCCATAGGCACGGTCCTTCTTGTATGCTGTGTCATTGCTGTAGTATACTCTCTCTGTAAGGGAATTCGGTTTCTCAATTAGTGTACATTTTCCTTCATGAAAAGTGGATCCATGTGTGAAAAGATTTTTTTGAAGCTGTTCTGAAACATGAGACATCTTTCCAGTGAAGTTAACAATCCAAAATGTTGTGCTTCTCGTCCCAATGTCGTGAGCGAGAGCTGAACGTATTGATGAGGCCCAGCTGTGAGGAATGGCACATTGTTCATGTTCCACCATAACCACCGATGCTGGAAAATTCCTGCGAATTTAAAGGGAGAGAAAAAGAAAAAAACAGAAAATCCTCAAGGTCTCCTCAAACGTATTTTGGTTTCCTATTTTTCCTGACTGGATTTTAGGTCAGCATTCCGAATGCTTCCTTTTACGAGCCCCCAGCTCTCTTGGGCAAGAAGCATGTCAGACCTACACGCCCTCAGCACTCTGTTATACACTGGGAGGTGTGTTAGGATTTTAGGTGATGTGTCTTGGATGTGTCTTGGAATACTTTCCCCCTTTTTTGGGGTTCAGGATAGGGACCCGTGGGGGTGGTGTGTGGCTTGTGTTTGTGGGGGGAAGAGTAGGAGGTGCATTCAGAACAAGATGTCCTTTGATTGCTGGTAGACGTGTTGCATCACTGCTGCCGGTCTGGGAACACTGACCTGAATAGTTGGGGGCAACCAGCCTAGATGCGAAAGCTCATTAGGTGTGTGTGTGTGTGTGGGGGTTGGGGGGTGTTGTGTGGGTGTATATGGGAGGGGTTTGTGTGGTTGTGTATGGGATGGGGATGGGACAAAAAAAAAAAAAAGATGTCTTCGTCATATTTCTCAGCTTTATCTGTCCTCTATTGGGAACCCAATATGGATGTCTTCCTGTTTCCTCACTTTCAGCCCCGAAGACCTGCAGCCCCAAGCAGTTTGTGTGCAAGGACCAGGTGACCTGCATCTCTAAGGGCTGGCGCTGTGATGGGGAGAAGGACTGTCCAGACGGCTCGGACGAGGAGCCTGACGTCTGTAAGTTCAAGTGTGTGTGTGTGTGTGTTGTCAATCCTCATACTGTGTGTTGGCTCTCCTATACCCTGATTATTATAATCTGGCCCTGGTTGGCTGGCTGGCTGGCATGATGAACTCTGGCTGACATTCAACAATCATGCAGATAATCGTCAGGGATAGAGGACATCAACTCCATCTCCACCTCCATCTCCACTGGCCCCTACAGATCATTTATTCAAATCTGTAGAGGTACATTGGTTCCACTTAAGAAGGTTTCTTAGCATATCAAGCCTATTCCTTACTGCTAATCCAGCAAAGTCTGCTAAATCATTTATAGTCTTAATGCTTTTGTGTACATTTGTATTAAGTGTGTAATGGCATACATAAGTGAACAAGTCCTCTGTTTCTTAATCAGCAGGACTCGTTGCTGGTTGTTTATGTTTCCCCTGATCGCTGTCAGGCAGGATTACTCCACATCTATCCTTCCGGACAGCTCCTTTGGCTTGTGTGAATAACTGGATGACTATGGGCCAACTTCACACTTATCATCAATATTATCGCTACGGGACCAGACGTGGTGTAGATATAGGAGCAACCGTGGGTCAGAATTCTGCAATGGATGTGTCATTAGACTAAACACGTTAACCCTGTCTGGGTCAAGGAAACAGAGGTTTTCTTCATGAGCTCACATTAGCCATCAAGCTGCTCAGTCAGGCTCAATTAGGACATTTGCAAAGTTTGTCTTTCTCTAAAAGATGTGGCTTTTTTCTTTCTTCTTCTTTCCTTTTCACATTGACAGCCACAGAGGTGGCAGTCAGGAGACAGAGAAAGGGGGGGAGGGGACAGTGTGTTTGATAAAGGACAGCCTTCAGTTTTCCCTGACTCAGTGTCTTCAGTAGAGATCAGACGCTGTTGGAAGACGTCTCCCCAGAGGGAGAATCAAAGCACAGTCCGGTTGATCAGCTACTTTGCTCTAAAACGTCTGCAGTTTTCCAAGAGCAACAAAGGCCAGGAACAGATGGATACAGAGACAGAGACAGAGAAAGAGAGGGGAGGATAAATAGGTGGAAAGAGGAGAAAATGAGCTAGTGAGAAAGGAAAGTGGAGTTGGTCTAGACGAGGGAGGGAGCAAATCAGTCTGAAAGACTCCAGAGATGCATGGAGAAACGGTTCTGTCTTACAAGCTAATGTGCTGGACAGGTTCTTCTTCACCACTGGGATAAAAGTAGAAGAAGTCTTCTTCTTCTGTCTCTGTGCGACACAACCAGCAGATGAGGGAGTGCAGCCCTCCAGCTCTCCTTAAACAGAACCAGCAACACGCACACAGGCAGGGCCAATGGCTGGGGTTCATGAGCCAAGAAGCAGGAAATGACAAGGCAGGAAATGAAGTAGTGTATCTGACATGGTATCAAGCTTTGGACTTGCCCTGGTGGTACTGCTAGAATGCAGGCAGGTCCGGTAACACTGAGGGTTGTGTCTGATCATGGCCGTGCTGATGAGGGTTCTGCAGATGCTCTTGGATCCATGAAAGATCCATGATTGGGGCTTGTTTATGTGTTTATTCATGTTGAGGGGTTTTCACAGTGTCTTTTGTTGGGGATGGAGTTGGTAGCCCTGGCCTGTGAAGCCAGCCACTGTCCAGCGCAGCTGCTTTGGCCCTCCTGCCCCCACAATGGGCATCTTTGTGTCAAGCCTGCTGGTAGGGTGGCTTACACATAGGCAGAGAACCAATAGAGAGAATTACAGACTAAAAAAATAATAATAGTTTTTCCCCGTCAACATGCAGATAGCTCTGAGATGAAGCGCCATACTTTTGTATAAATACACATGTTGAAAAGAGGGAGGATGAACAAAATATGCCTTTCAGTCCGACTGCCTGGCAAAAGTGTCCTTGACAAGGACCATGTGGAGCTCTGCAGTAATGCCCCGAGCCCTGGCCCTTAACAAGGCTGCGCTGCAGACATCCCCCCAGCCTAGGGTACAATTAGCCCTTTAGGAGGTGAAACACTCTTTATGACATGTCTGAGAGCCTGTTTGGACATGAAGCAGCTGGAGCCTTTTATCATGAGGAAAGCGACCTCCAGACATGGCTACTTTCTTTCTGTCTTCAGACAAGGCTAGAAGAGGTGCCATAGTACAAGAAAACAAAAATGATGTTTATAATGGAGGGTTAGTCTGCCGGTCGGTCTCTCTGTGGTGAGGAGTCACGTGACTGGGGCTGGTGGCTCTGAGTCCAGCCTCTGTCCTCCAGAGCTGTGTGGCCTCTCACAGTGTCGCCAGTAATACAACCCAGCTAGCCATCAACATGTCAGCGGCAACCAGCAGCACCAGACATGAAAGGGCCAATCGCAGCACAGCGTCCCTGCCAGAGCCTGCTGCAGGTGTGAGGCCAGGGGAGGTCCTGCAGGGAAGAGGTGGATGTTGGAATTTGGGGGATGGAGGGTCTTCTGCAGGAAGCGGAGAGCGCTCGGGCCTTATGGGGAGACTCAGTTTCCACAGGACCTTGGAGGATGTGTAGTTAGCCTCAACTCTGAAAAGTATCTGTCAGACCTGATTCAGCCCGACGCCCCTGTGTGCTCACTAAGATCAGCAGATCACTCCTTATTAGTGGTCCCAAAATCAAGGAGGAAACTAAGAGGGGATCGCTCCTTCTCTGTCGCGGGTCCAAAACTATGGAACGCGCTGCCCCTGCACCTTAGACAAGCAGAGTCCATATCCGTCTTTAAGTCGGCTCTAAAGACTTATCTTTTTACCTTAGCTTTTCAGTGATGTGTTGTCTTTTACCGTTGCTATGTACTGCGCTTAGGTCAACCGTGTTGTTTTAAAGTGCAATAGAAATAAAGTTGGATTGGATTGGAAACAGACAACAAGATTCTGAATCTGAAGAGTCTTTCAGAGTCGACTCTGTTTGAGACGACGGGTGCATGACACCTTCATGCACCCACTAAGACCAACATAAAGAGATCGAGAAGTTCTAATATGTGACCAGTGGGAACATGTTCATTTCGGGGTGACAGCAGCTCAGATGCGAGCAATGGGGCCAGGGAGAGGGCCCCTGCCCTGCCCTCCCACCCCCATCCCCCTCCCCCACCCGTGGAAGGACCATAGAGGCCAAGAGCCTTTGTTCAGCTGAGAAAAGCGTGTCAGGGGCTTAGACTTTGAAATGGCTATTATGTAATCTCAGCAGGGCAGTTGGGGAAGGGGAAGGGGGGGGGGAGCAACAGACAGAGAGAGAGAAACGCAAACAATCTCTCTTTCTTCCCGTCCCCGTATCTCTCCACCTCCTCCTCCACCTATCTGAAACATGCTGACTAAGCCACCTAGTGTTTGATAAGGAGGTGGTAGGGCAAACAGCTGGATCTGGTGCTGCGCCCCGTCCATTATTCCTCCCTTCCCTCTCCTTCATACCTTCTCCTCCACCCTCCTCCTCCTCCTCCAGCCTTTCTTGGCTCTCTCATTAGCATATCTGTGTTTTGTGTGGGATAATTAGTCTTCTCTTTTTGTATCAGATAGCGAAACTCTGTTGTAATCCAATGAGCATAGATCTGAGCGCATCTGATATGTAACCATGAAAGACAGAGCTGGTCTTTCCCTCATCCCTCCTAACAAGTTGTTTCCAGTTAAGTCACTTCGGGCCACGTCATTGTTGTTGCAATGTTGTTTTCTTTTCCATTAAATGTTATGCAAATGCCTCTGTTTTAAATGAATCGTCATTCTATTGTAGAGACATGAAAGGGAATGAGAAGATGGCTATAAACTTAAAGTGGATGTTTTTGTGGAACAAGAAACTACTGAAAGTGCAGATGCAGTGCAGATGATCTGTTTTGCTAGTGGGTGCTATAATTTACACGGTTCATTCTCTCCTCATCACTTAACATGTTCAGGTAGAGGGTTTTTACTTTCCGGTAGCCCGTGGTTAGATTTGATTATCAGCGGTGTCTTTTGTTATGGTGCCCTGACGGTTGCGTTTGACACCACTCTAAAAATGAGACAAGTGTCCTTGGATTGGTTGCTTCACAGCTTTGCAGGAGATTTAGTAGGCAGGGGGGAGGCTGTGAGGTTTAGTAGGCAGGGGGGAGGCAGTGAGGTTTAGTAGGCAGGGGGAGGCTGTGAAGTTTAGTAGGCAGGGGGGAGGCTGTGAGGTTTAGTAGGCAGGGGGGAGGCAGTGAGGTTTAGTAGGCAGGGGGGAGGCTGTGAGGTTTAGTAGGCAGGGGGGAGGCTGTGAGGTTTAGTAGGCAGGGGGGAGGCTGTGAGGTTTAGTAGGCAGGGGGGAGGCTGTGAGGTTTAGTAGGCAGGGGAGAGGCTGTGAGGTTTAGTAGGCAGGGGAGAGGCTGTGAGGTTTAGTAGGTTTAGTAGGTAGAGGAGAGGCTGTGAGGTTTAGTAGGCAGGGGGAAGGCTGTGAGGTTTAGTAGGCAGGGGGGAGGCAGTGAGGTTTAGTAGGCAGGGGGGAGGCTGTGAGGTTTAGTAGGCAGGGGGGAGGCTGTGAGGTTTAGTAGGCAGGGGGGAGGCTGTGAGGTTTAGTAGGCAGGGGAGAGGCTGTGAGGTTTAGTAGGCAGGGGAGAGGCTGTGAGGTTTAGTAGGCAGGGGAGAGGCTGTGAGGTTTAGTAGGCAGGGGAGAGGCTGTGAGGTTTAGTAGGCAGGGGAGAGGCTGTGAGGTTTAGTAGGCAGGGGAGAGGCTGTGAGGTTTAGTAGGCAGGGGAGAGGCTGTGAGGTTTAGTAGGCAGGGGAGAGGCTGTGAGGTTTAGTAGGCAGGGGGGAGGCTGTGAGGTTTAGTAGGCAGGGGGGAGGCTGTGAGGTTTAGTAGGCAGGGGGGAGGCTGTGAGGTTTAGTAGGCAGGGGGGAGGCTGAGAGGTTTAGTAGGCAGGGGGGAGGCTGAGAGGTTTAGTAGGCAGGGGAGAGGCTGTGAGGTTTAGTAGGCAGGGGAGAGGCTGTGAGATACTGTTGGGTCTGGGTTTGTCCTCAGGCCAAGAAAGTGTCCGGCCCCCTCCGCCCTCTTCACCCTGCCCCCCCAACCCGTCCAGCTTGGGGTGTCGCAGGAAGAGCTGGCCTGACAGGAGACGCTCATTAGTGGTTAGAGGCCCTGCCTACTGGCACCTCCTCATTAGGGGCCCTTGGCTGGCCAACTCATCGTATTTATTTATGCTCTTTTAGATTGATCTAGTTGCATATTAAAACTATTTTATAGGGGGGATTCACCCTCAGTAATCAGTGGTTTTCTGTACAGGCCCAGACAAATTCCAATTTGGTAAGTTGTCTCAAGTATGTTGGACGTGTTGATTATGTGAAACTTGCTAGTTTACATCGGAAGTTATGGGGGAGGGTGACAGTTCTCATTTCAAGTTCCTGTGATAATATAAAGTATTTGTCATGGTGAAGACACTGGGTTTCTAGGAGGTGTCTGCCATGGTCTCAGAGTATGCTGGCAGATAGACACGACCAGCTTCTTGCTTGCTCCAGTAGATCAGGTGAAAGCCCCCCCATCTTCATCCTCTCAAATCAACAGTTGTTGATCTGGTTGTTGTTTGTCTGGTTGAATAACAAACTGTGTTGTAAAGTACATGGACAATGGAGAATTCTGCAGCCAATGGAAAATCCCCAGCAGCCTAACAAGCTTTGGGCTTAGTGTCAATCGGGCACTGGCCCAGTCCACCCTATCCTGGCCCAGTCCACCTTATCCAGGCCCAGTCCACCCCATCCTGGCCCAGTCCACCCCATCCTGGCCCAGTCCACCCTATCCTGGCCCAGTCCACCTTATCCAGGCCCAGTCCACCCCATCCTGGCCCAGTCCACCTTATCCAGGCCCAGTCCACCCCATCCTGGCCCAGTCCACCTTATCCAGGCCCAGTCCACCCCATCCTGGCCCAGTCCACCCCATCCTGGCCCAGTCCACCCCATCCTGGCCCAGTCCACCCCATCCTGGCCCAGTCCACCTTATCCTGGCCCAGTCCACCCCATCCTGGCCCAGTCCACCCCATCCTGGCCCAGTCCACCCCATCTTGGCCCAGTCCACCTTATCCAGGCCCAGTCCACCCCATCCTGGCCCAGTCCACCCCATCCTGGCCCAGTCCACCCCATCCTGGCCCAGTCCACCCCATCCAGGCCCAGTCCACCCCATCCAGGCCCAGTCCACCCCATCCAGGCCCAGTCCACCCCATCCTGGCCCAGTCCACCCCATCCTGGCCCAGTCCACCCCATCCTCGCCCAGTCCACCCCATCCAGGCCCAGTCCACCCCATCCAGGCCCAGTCCACCCCATCCAGGCCCAGTCCACCCCATCCTGGCCCAGTCCACCCCATCCTGGCCCAGTCCACCCCATCCTCGCCCAGTCCACCCCATCCAGGCCCAGTCCACCCCATCCAGGCCCAGTCCACCCCATCCAGGCCCAGTCCACCCCATCCTGGCCCAGTCCACCCCATCCAGGCCCAGTTCACCCCAGGCCCGGTCCCCAACGCTGGCCCTCTCTGGCACGGCTCCAGTGCTGGACACCGCTCAACACTGACGCTCTGAGGTCTGTCCTCATCGTCTCTAGAAGGTTCCTTCACTGTCACCCTGCTCCTGCTGGCTTCCAGCGTGTTCTGCATGTGATGGCGCTGGACGCCGACATCACCGACAGCGTGAGGAGGATCACTAGAAACACTGTACAGGCCGATTTGTGTGACCCAAACAATGGCCTTACTTCTCTGGTCACCTCATAACCCCTCCACACACACACACACGCACGCACAAATCCCACCACCTCTCCTTTCACTAAAATGCTCCATGTGATCAGAGGCTTAACGACTCAAGAAGCACTCGTGCAAGCTGTCTGAAATCCTCCACAGTCCGCAGGTTGTTTTGGTATATGCTTAAAGAAGAAGTGCATTCCTGAGTAGAAAGTCAGTGGGAAAAGCCCTCAGTGCTTATCTGAAGAAAGACCCAAGCAGTCCTGCTCAACAAGAATAGTTTTGGAGGTACTGCCTCCTCAGCCTTCTTGCTTTGCTAGGAAGAATTGTGCATTGAAAGATTAAGATTTATTGTTCCCAGTTGGCTACCTGGTTATGTAATATTTTCATCCAGGACTGAAAATATTAGCAGGGGCAAATGCTTGGGGGTGTGTGTGTGTACACTGTATTGGCTCAGGGAAGCGTCTGTGCATGGATGTGCTTGGTGATTGAACACAGGGTGTCCTGTGTTGCCATCCAGCCCTCCAGGGAGCCAGACAGACAGACAGACCTGTACAGGAAGTGATCACAGCCACCCTGCTGTCTGGGAGGCGTCTAGTAGATCCAGCTTTGAGGCTCACTCTTTCTTATTTGATACCATCACAGTGTCAGCAGTGAGGATCTAGAATCCAGAAGGCCTCGTCACCCTTCTCCCTCCTTCACACCCTGGTGTCGCAGCACAACGCTGGAATTTACACAGGGAGATCCAGGAACCAGGAAACAAACAGACGTTAGAAGCCCCCTGTAGCATGTGTAGAGGACTGACAGGTCAAAGGTCAAGGAAGAGTCTTAGCTTTGTGCCTAACTCTCTGTCGAGGTCTTGGGTAATACCGGTGTTGCTGCCGTCTGTGTTCGGCCCTGTCTTTTCTTCTTAAATGGGTCAGCAGATGTTGCTGAGGGAACGTGTCTGAGTCACTCCAGACATGGAGGTATGGAGGGAGAGGGATGAGGGACATACTGCCAAGACTAACAGTTTGGTCTTCAGTGTGGGCAGAGAAAGTTAGCTGGAACCATGAGAGATGAGTCCTTTCCTGGACCCCAACCGGATCTTGTTTACATTCGTATTATTTAGCTAAATGTGTTTTTCTCCTCAGGGCTCGTCGCACAAATGAATGAGTTAGCCGCTAATGATAACTTGCTACTTTTGGATGCTACGTTTTAAGACTGGTATTAAGGCAGTGTGGAGGCTCCTGTTTATGCTAATTAGCGCAGCGTATGTGATTGCATCACTTACAGTTATAGAAAACAGGCTAAGTAAGTAGCAGCCAAACCCATGACCTGTAATCATCCATACAGTTCCCTTCTATTCCACAGTCATACTTTGTTTGTTCTGGACTGACGAGGTTCTGTCCAGTTGGCTGTTCTGACAGTGAGTCTCAGACGAGGCAGAGTGTCCTGTCAGTGCTCTGACTCAAAGAGACGGACGGCAGGATGGACAGACTGAGGCCAGCTGTCAGGGATGACTCACAAAAACACATGATGCCACAAGAGAACCCAAGACCGTTTGGCTGTTGGAGTTAAAAGTACACTCTGTCCATGATGGTGTCTTGTACAGTACACATCTATCCCAGAAGCCATGATTTCAAACAGATCACATAGTTACTGCAGTGAAATCACAGCCAAAAGCTGGCTGAGCCACAACAAGAGTATAACCACATGGTGGACTTCTCAGTTTTGGAGGACTATACAGTTGCTGTACAAACGTGTAAGAAAACCAGGAACTTTTAGGACGGTAATTGCACAACAGTGAAATTGGACTTGATCCCCTATCAGATCGTACCAAACAGACCTGGGCAGCTGGAAGGCTGTGGGAGATTTGCAACGCAACGCTTTGGGCGGCCCAAAGACCGGAGGGTTGGCAGGACCTGATTGAAGGCTGCTCCTTTTAATATCATTTGCTGACTCTGTTCTGGGCAAAGCCCAGGGCCATGCCAGGTGTGACGCCCCAAGCACTGGAATCATAATTGGATAAGGAGAGCCCAGTCTCATGGCATGCCGTGATGTAAACAGATGGGTGTTGAATGGAGCTGGGTGAGCTGCAGTGCCCTGGGCAGAGCGGGTGGGGTGGGGTGGGGGTGGGGGGGCTTCCAGACCCTCACCCCTGAGCTCTCAGCCACATCTCCTGTTCATGTGCTCAGCAACAGTGTCCAGCAGAGCCTGAGCAGAGCTGGGCTTTGGACGGACTGTTTTATCTGCTCTGTGTGTGTGTGTGTGTGTGATGAAAGGTAGTCATTTGGACTGTAACTAAGGTAACGGTGGGATTGTATGTTCTCCTGGTGTGTCCATATATCGCCTACCTAAACAGCGGTTCAGTTTTGATTCCGCAGGACTTTCTATTCTAGCCTGTGGTTCTTGTGAAACTTGCTGCGTACAGGAGGTCTGTAAATAGACGCAGGACCAAGGGAAAGGGAACACTAGAAGATGGTGGATGACCAATCAAATATTGTGAAATCGTTTCTTGTGAAAGATAATTGAGGAGCGGGCAAGGGAGAGAGCCCAAGTGTATAAAATAAATCCAGATCTTTGTTTTGTTTGAGCCGTCCGTGCAGTTCTGTTGATGCTGGCTTGTTTTCGTGTTTCAGGTCCACACAGCCGTGTGTCGCGCTGCCCCCCTAATGAGTACAGGTGCGGGGCCACAGAGGTGTGCATCCACATGAGCAAGCTGTGCAACGGCATCGTGGACTGCATCGATGGCTGGGACGAGGGGCCGCAGTGCAGAGGTAGGCCCGCCCACAGCAACACCGCCCTGACCACGCCCCCCCCCCCCCCCCCCTTCCTAACTTCACTCGAACATCTAATCTGAATCTAACATGAACCCAAATGAACAAATATGATACTGGACACCTAACCAGTGTCAAATCAAATACAAAATGTATTCGTATTGCCCTTTCTAGCAAGCAACACCACAGAGAACTTTGCATACATTCATAATGTTGCTTGTTTTTCTGTAAATAGACATTTGTGTGTGTGTGTGTGTGTTCGTACACTTGAGTGAGTGAGTAAAGAGTGGGATTCTGTGGGAGAATCATCTGTCTACCAGAGCAGCCATGGCCGCAGCTGATGGAGCTGATTCTCCATGGCCCCACACTTGGTGTGGGCCCCCCCCCCCACACAAATAAGATTGAATCATTTCAACTTTCCTCCTTGTTTGTGTGAGATCATGGCGCAGCTTATCATGCATCAGAGTGGATATGGAAACCGGTCGTGTGTGTGTCTGTGTGTCTGTGTGTCTGTGTGTCTGTGTGTCTGTGTGTCTGTGTGTGTGTGTGTGTCATGAAATCCCAGAAACCAGAGTGTGCTTGAGTCATGCTTATCAACCCTGGATTAGCTGTTTATGGATTAGCTGTGCCGGTGAGCGCTTCCATTGGAGCTCTCAGCCAGGAGCACGTGGTGATGTGGTTGAACAGAGGCAGAAAATGGACAACGCGGTCATGTGGACCACCTGGGCATCTTCAGCAGAGGGGTGAAGCAGAGGGCAGGCTGGGGAGGAGGGGAACCACAGCAGGCCTCTGATACTGGCTGGGACCGGTCATGGTCGGCCATCAGATCTGGAGCGGAGGGGGCAGGAAGGGTGTGGAGGTGGGGATCTTCTCTGCTTCAGGAAGTAGGAGAGCATACAGGCTCAGGAACACACACACACACACACACTGTGGCTGTGTGTGCACCTGTTCCCAGTGTATCCTGCCCCTGTGATCCAACAGGAAGCTCTAAGCCTCTGGCAGGGACGGCCCTGCCTGTCTGCTGAACTTCCACCCAAGTGAAGGGTTTCATCCATGTTTTAAATGATGCGTTCATGGACATATAACATGACATGAATATTGTTGTTTTGAACATATTCTAGGGGCTGGCGGGCTCTATGGGGGTCTGGTCTGGTGTTGCTGCTGTCAGTCTGGCGTTCTGAGGCTCAGACTTGACACAACACTGTCTCCTCACATCCTAGAGGAGAGGCTCGCATGGACGGCTGTCATTTCCCCTGCCTCCGAGGGGTGGACACTCTGCGTCTCTCTCTCCCTGCCTCCTCTGAGAGAAAGCGAGCGAGGGATGAAATATTTAACAGAGTAACACGGAGATAGGCGTGGGAGAGAACATCAAATTTTCATGCGGTTTCACGCTGGGCTGCTTTGAGTGGTGTGTGTGTGTGCGCGCAGTCTGTGTATGTGTGTGTCTCCCTCCATCTCCTCAGACATTCTTTGATCTTTCAGGGGGTCTAAAGCATTGATAGAAGGGCACACAACTCCCACATGAGCAGTATTTTTGTTTGAAAATATGACACATTGCAGTGTTGGCTCTAATAAATAGTCTTAGTCTGTTGTAAAGGTAACGGCGTTTGCTTGTTTTTTTCACCATGGATGCACATGTGCACAGACTTGTCGTGGAATTGTTTTGCCAGCCCTGTAATTTGAGGCCTGTTTGATGTACAGTATCTTCCACTGTCTCAAAGCAGCGGGAGACCTTTGACCCAGAAAACGCAGGCCTTGTTTGGAAGATGGTCTCTGATTCCATTCGCATCCATGCAAAACCGTCTGTCACCATGGAAACACATGGCGGCACATGGGGATGTGTGTGACCACAGTTGTCTTTGCAGCCAGTTTGTAAACACATACCGTATTTTTCGGATTATAAATCGCAGTTTGTTTAATAGTTTGGCCGGGGGTGCGATTTATGTGTAAAATTATGAACACATTATTATATCATTTTATATCATATCATTTTATCATTATATTTTAAATTGCTTTTCAAGATAACATGTCTGTTTTTGGTGTTGGATTTTTATCAAATCAGTTTCCCCCCAAAATAATCCGGAGCGATTTATAATCCGAAAAATACGGTGAAAAAAATTCTGAAATCCGAAAAATACGGTTTTGTAACCTTCCCTGTAGGATGGTTACACCTCCTGGAATATCATGTGGAGAACCACCACGTTTTGGTTTGAACTTCAGGACCAGATGTTCTGATGTTGCCATTCCACAGTGAAGTTGAACATGGGGATATTTCTGTCATTGTTGCGTCCATCCACCTGGAAGCAGATGTGAAGGTGTGTTTAAGATGCAGTAATGTGGGTCAGCTACTGTAGATATGCCCTCAAGCTGTGCAGCTTTGGAATGCCACGTGTCGGGAGCAGATATGAAGATAAGAGGCGGCTGGTGACCAGCCTCATGGAGCGCCTGCTGTTATCTTGATGAAAACAGAAAAGTTGATATTTTGAATTGTCTACTTCTCTCTGCTATTTCTCTCTCTCTCTCTCTCTGTTTCCTTATTTCTTTCTCTCTCTCACTCCATCCCTCTCTCTCTCTCCATCTCTCCCTCTCTCCCTCCCTCTCTCCCTCCCTTTCTCTCTCTCTCTCTCTCTCTCTGTCTCTCTCTCTGTCTCTCTCTGTCTCTCTCTCTCTCTCTCTCTCTCTCTCTCTGTATTGTTTTATATATGTGTGTGTGTGTGTGATGGCCTAGTTTGGTATCCAGGTGGTGAGTTGTTAGGGGCGCTCTTGTGTGTCTGCTGCCATGGTTAGATTTGACCTGCAGACAAAGTTGAAGCATAGAAGTCTTATGAAGCACTATTGAATGCTTATTTGTGTGTGTGTGTGTGTGTGTGTTGTTGTTGGTGTGAAGTTCTAACACTTGTTTTTGTGTTTGTGTCCAGACTACCCTGGCACTAGCTGACTGGGAGGGGTTTATTAATTCAGGCTGCAGTGTTAGCCTGTGGATTTCTCTCCCTGGCTGACCACACAAAGCCCCCATTGTGTGTGTGTGTGTGTGTGTGTGTGTGTGTGTATGTGTGTGTTTGTTTTTATGCCCGCTGTGCTTTGGTTAGGACTCATTCTCAGTACCCTCCACTACACCCCAGCACCATGCACTGACCATCACAGTCCTACCACCTCACACCAACCCCTGTACGACACACACCGCCCCCTACTGTAGAGCCTCTCTCAAACCAGCACGTCCATGACGTTCCCACACAGCCCGCCTGTCTGAGGTGTTCGCTCACAGGGCTGCATCTGGAGCACATCGATGGCCCTCAGGCAGCTGAGAGCGACAGGCTAGCTGTCCTGTTCCCAGTGCATCCAGGTATCGGCCCTGACTGTGGGTCTGCTGCTGTACATGCAGGCCAGCTACAGCCTTAACCACAAGGCGCCGTTTCCAGAAGGCTTCCTCCACCGTGACTGGCTAGACACCTGTGACATTATCTGATGCCCTAACTAACTCTGCTATGGAAGGATTTATAGTTCCCTAAATCCTCTTGTTTTGTGTGTTTCCTGGATACTGCCCCCCACCCCCCTCCCTCCCCTCTGCTGCCCCCCAACACTGCCACAGACACTACGTCCTCTGTGTTCCTCCAAATGACCCCAACTTACCCCCCCCCCCTCCCTCCTCTCCCTCTTCTCCCTCCCTCCTCTCCCTCCTTGTTCCCCCAGAGTTTGCCTCCAACTGCACGCTCCAGGGTTGCCAGGGCAACTGTTCGGTCACCCACTTGGGGCCTGCCTGTTACTGTAACAGTGGCTATGAGATCGGCATGGATGGCAAGACATGCAAAGGTGAGCTTGTCTGGCAACCGCCACCCCTTCCGAACTGTTGTGAAAAATGTAACTGACGCTAACGATGGAACTGAACTGTGTGTGTGTGTGTGTGTGTGTGTGTAGACTTTGACGAGTGCAGTGTGTACGGGACCTGCAGTCAGTCCTGTACCAACACTGAGGGCTCCTACAGCTGCAGCTGTGTGGAAGGATACCTGCCGCAGCCCGACAACCGCTCCTGCAAGGCCAAGAACGGTACCTGCCATCCCCACCTCGGTGGCACTTTCCCTGTGTGGCTTCCTGTGTCACTTCCTGTGTGCTTGACTTTGCTCCGCCCCCCCTCTCTCAGTCCCTGTGGATCGTCTGCCCATGCTCCTCATCGCCAACTCCCAGAACATCCAGGCCACCACTCTGAGCGGCACCACAGTGCACAGCCTGCTGTCCACCAGCACCAAGCAGACCACCGCCATGGACTTCCTGTACGCACAGGAAACGGTCTGCTGGATCCACGTGGGCGACTCGCCGGCCTCCACGCATCTCAAGTGCGCCAAGATCCCCAACCTGAAGAGCTTCACAGACGAGAGGATCATTAACATCTCCCTCAGCCTCCACCGTGAGTACACTGTGCTACACTGAAGCACCTAGCCTCTCCCTCAGCCTCTCCCTCAGCCTCCACCGTGAGTACACTGTGCTACACTGAAGCACCTAGCCTCTCCCTCAGCCTCTCCCTCAGCCTCCACCGTGAGTACACTGTGCTACACTGAAGCACCTAGCCTCTCCCTCAGCCTCTCCCTCAGCCTCCACCGTGAGTACACTGTGCTACACTGAAGCACCTAGCCTCTCCCTCAGCCTCCACCGTGAGTACACTGTGCTACACTGAAGCAGCTAGCCTCTCCCTCAGCCTCTCCCTCAGCCTCCACCGTGAGTACACTGTGCTACACTGAAGCACTCAGCCTCTCCCTCAGCCTCCACCGTGAGTACACTGTGCTACACTGAAGCAGCTAGCCTCTCCCTCAGCCTCTCCCTCAGCCTCCACCGTGAGTACACTGTGCTACACTGAAGCACTCAGCTTCTCCCTCAGCCTCCCCCGTGAGTACACTGTGCTACACTGAAGCACCTAGCCTCTCCCTCAGCCTCCACCGTGAGTACACTGTGCTACACTGAAGCACCTAGCCTCTCCCTCAGCCTCCCCCGTGAGTACACTGTGCTACACTGAAGCACTCAGCCTCTCCCTCAGCCTCTCCCTCAGCCTCCACTGTGAGAACACACAAATTCACACGTAGACAAAGTTTCTTGCTTTTTGAACGCACACGCACAAATTCTGGCTTTGCTCCCCTCCTTGACCTCCCCTGCCTCTCCTCGCCCTCTCTTGCCCTGGCTAATGGAGCATTTCAGGGTCTGTTGGATCATTGTGGACCAAAGCTATGTGCAGTGGAATTCCAGCAGTTTCTGCCGTATTCGGACATCCCAGAGCAGTGTATGAACTGCAGCTGCTAACAGGGCAGTGACTCTGGACTGTACAGGCCTACAGAGGGACGCTGCCTGTGTGTGCACTGTTGTGTCTGCATGTCAGACAGTAGTTAAAGGACCGGGACTCTATTGCAGATTGTGTGTGTGAGTGTGTGAGACAATGGTAAAGTCATCCTGGCCCAGCCGTCAGACTGTCCTGCTAGGTTGCCGAGGCGCTTGGCGTGTTGGTGCAACAGCGGGGTGGGGGGCGGGGGGCGTTCACTCGACACCGACCCCTGGACCAGCAGGCATCCGACGGCTGGAGCCGACACACAGGAAATGATGCGTTTGCGTTCGGAGTGATTCATGACCTCAGCATGCCACAGATGAACTGTCCAGATGTGCTCGCTCCTCTCTTCATCCCTCTCCCACACACTGACTGTTCCTTTCACTTCCCTTTCTGTTGTGATCTCCACCCTGCTCTGTCGTTCTCATGCTGTTCTTTATCCTGGGCTACAGCGCAGCCTCGGCTGCTAGTCACCCACACTGCTGACCACAATCACTTCCTCCTCTCTCACCCCATCATTTCCCAACATTAGCCAAACTTACGAAATCCAATCTGAAGTCCCTTTGAACTGAGCTGAAATAACCGGCTTCCTGAAAATGATACATTTGCACAATAACAGCCGAGGTTTGCTGTCCGGGACCTGAGCTGAGGACATGGCAGGGTCTGATGGGAGGTGATCAGGTTATCTGGGAGCACGCTGGCTGCTGTCCAGTCCACAGAGGGGCTCCCTGCAGGCAGAAGCACTGAGCAGATCTCCCAGCAGACTGGCGGGGGGAGGGGGGGAGGGGGTGGGGGGAGACGACACTGCTCTGGAAAACATGTATTTATAGACAAAAACTATTTCACAACTGTTTTTATATAGCGTGAGTGTGTTTGTGTGTGTGTGTGAGATCCTCTGAGCAGGCCATGCGCTGTGTTGAGGCGAGCAAGACACTTCCGACTCCATGTTGAATGCTTTTATCTCCTCTCTCTCTCTCTCTCTCTCTCTCTCTCTCTCTCTCTCCCTCATTTTTTTTTCACTGCCCTCCCACCCTCCCCCTCCCCCATTTTTCTTCCTCTCTGTTCTCTCGTCGATGCCTGAATAATATTGACAGGGTCTGGTCTCCTGTCCTCCCTCTCTCCGTCTCTCTCTCTCTCTCTCTCTCTTTCTGGCCTAGCATGCCCCCGGCTGGTCTTAACAAGTACCACGTTTGTGAGCATTCTACCCCCCCCCCCCCCCCTTTCATTACATTTCTTTCCATTTTTCCTTAGTGAGTTTTCTGGTTGTGATGCTTTCTCCAGATGGAAGAGAGGAGAGTTTTGGCTGTGTAAAGAGACCAGCTAGAGGGGTTGTGGAGAGGGAGGGCTGGAGGTTATGGGAGGGGCAGCTGAATGCCTTCGCCTTTTTAGATTGTGTAAAAAAAGAAAAGAGAAAAAAAGCACAAATATCATATGAAAAAGACTAAATCAGATTGAGTATGCTAGACCCTGCACACAGGGCACCAAGTCTCTACACTGGAGAGCTATGGAACTGTCTACTCCTCTTATGTTATTTTGGAGTGGGGGAAAAAAAAATAGAAAATAGAAAAGCTTTTGCTGCCTGCTTTTCCAATTATGTTGTTTTTATAGTGCAATTTCAGGCAGACTGAACTGCAGTTAATGAATCCAGACTGTCTTTCCCTTCCTCCGGGAAACAGGCAGAGAAGGTGGGAGGGTCCGGGGGTGGGGGGGGTGGGAGGGTCCGGGGGTGGGGGGGGTGGAAGGTCCACAGAGGATGAGGAGGTTCTAACAGTTGGGAGGGAAGGAGAGGAGGTTTACCGTTACTGTTTACCAGACGAGGAACAGCGCCGAGCCTCTTTTTTCATTCTTTCTTTCCCTTCTTCCAGTGTTCTGTTTTGGGGAGCAGCAGCAGGGTATTTCAGAGTGTTGCACAACCCTCTTTTCTCTTCGCCATTTCTTTATCCGTGGTTTAATCAGCGCATGTGTGGGGGGGGGAGGGGGGGGGGAGGGAAAGGCAGCTGGAAGTGTTTAAGCAGAACTCTGTGTGGCTCTGGCCCTGAGCAAGCTCACTACACACCCGTTAGAATCCTCTACAAGGGCTTATCGGAAGCTGTTGTTGAAGGTCCTCAATCGTCTAATGTGTTTAAACACTCCCTATCTCTCTCTCCCTCCCCTCCATCTCTCTCTCGCTTCCTCTCTCATACCACCTTTGTCCTCAGCTCCTAACCCGTGTGCTGCTAACAATGGATCGGGCCCATGTTCTCACTTGTGTCTGATCAACTACAACCAGACCTTCTCCTGCTCCTGCCCTCACCTCATGAAGCTGGGCACCGACAAGCACACCTGCTATGGTGAGAAGCGAGCCCCCCCACACCTCCTCTGCCACCTGCCCTCCAGGAGACACGAGCCCCCCCCCCCACACCCCTCCTCTGCCACCTTCCCTCCAGGAGCCCGACCCGGCTCGTCACAGCTACAGTTAAATGCGTCTTCGTGTGATTCCTGTTCCTGCAGGTGTGAGTGCGAGAGAGAGATTGATTCAGAGACAGGATTCCAGAGTATTTAGTATTCAGTCAAGCCTTTTCTATTTTATTCGGGGTAATAGAATGGGGGAACCTCTGTCAAATCCAGGCATCATTCTCCTCACTAGTGACCCAGCAGAGCCTGTCTGAGGCAGCCTGAGTGTTCTCATCACACACACACACATCCAGGCTAATAAAGATAAAGTGTCTCACCGCTGTCTGAACTGATTTCAAACAGTCAAGAGTCTGGGAAGTACGCCAAACACTCATACGAGGAGGGATGTCACTGTGTTAACAATCCTGTGTGTTTCACCACACACACCTACACACACACACACACACAGACACACACACACAGTCCTCCATGTATCCATATGTCTCACCTCTCGTCTCCTCTGCAGAGTCCCGTCAGTTCCTGCTGTACGCCCGTCAGATCGAGATCCGGGGCGTGGACATAGACAACCCTTACTACAACTACATCATCTCCTTCACCGTGCCGGACATCGACAACGTGACGGCTGTGGACTACGACTCCCAGGAGCACCGCATCTACTGGTCAGACGTCCGGACTCAGACCATCAAGAGGGCCTTCATCAACGGGACGGGCGTGGAGACGGTGGTGTCTGCAGGTGAGGGGGATCCCCAGCGCCGTGCTCGGTACAGAATACCTGGAGAGGAGCAGTTAGCCAGTTACACGGTTGTTTACATGTGGGATTAGTTGTGTTCAGCTACTGAATGTGTGTGTTTGTTTCCCCCTTGTGTAGACCTGCCTAACGCACACGGGCTGGCGGTGGACTGGGTGTCCAGGAACCTGTTCTGGACCAGCTATGATGCCAACAAGAAGCAGATCAACGTAGCCAGACTGGATGGATCCTTCAAGAATGCTGTTATACAGGGCTTGGATAAACCCCACTGTCTGGTGCTACACCCAATACTGGGGTGGGTACAGCCCCTCGTACAGCCGCTGCTAATGCTGCAGGGCTCTGAGCTTTCAGACATGGTTGTCAGACATCCTGGGGCTTTCAACTCTAAAACACCCTCTGAACACGCACACACACACACACACACACACACACACACAGGCTAGGCTGGCTGGAAAATATGTCCCTTTGACTGCAGTCTGCCATCACAGGCAGGCAGGTTTAGATGGTGGCTGACCTCTAACTGCTCCCTCATTCAGGATGAAACCAATTCTCTCTCTCTCTCTCTCTCTCTCTCTCTCTCTCTCTCTCTCTCTCTCTCTCTCTCTTTCTCGCTCTCTGTCTCTCTCGCTCTCTCTCTCTCTCTCTCTCTCTCTCTCTCTCTCTCTCTCTCTCTCTCTCTCTCTACGTCCATCCTCCATCTCTTTCTATTCTGCTCTCCCTGTTTCCTCTCTTGCTGCCCTCTTTCTCAGTCTCTGTCAACAGATGGCTGCTGTGCTCAGGGTTGCATAGAACTTATACATTATTTACACAGTGCCACACACTGGCCCACTCTCACTCTTCACTCCCCTACCTCCCTCCCTGCTTCTTTCTCTGATTGTCGCTATACCCCCACTCTCTCTTTCTCTCCCTTTTCTTCCTTTGAAGAATGAAGCTCCACAAGCAGCTCTCTGCTCGGTGAAAAACAGGGGGGAATAAAACATGTTGTGTATCTGTAGTTTTTTGTGGCAACCGTATCGGGTGTCCGTGTGGGTTTGGGTGAAGGAAGCCTTCTCTGTCTCGCAGTGCTCTTTGTTTTTCTGAAAGACTTAGCGAAGAGGAGGAATGTTTCCGATTTCAGCCTTGTTGGCATGGGGGGGGCGGGCGGGGGGGGGGGAATGAGAACCAGATGCTGGCTCTGTGTGCTGGGACGGCCTCGTCTTTCGTAAACACACACACACACACACACACACACTGGCGGACACATGCACACATAAACACGCTGACAACAGAATGAGTACAGGAGAGGGGGGCAGGGAGAAGGGGGGCGGGGGGGGGGGCAGGGAGAGAGGAAGACAGCAGACAGACAAGAGAGGAGGTGCTTCAAATGGCTGCAGTAGGAGGAGAAGGCAGTTGGAGGGTGCGGTGGATGTGGCTGTTTTAAGAGGAAGTGGGGGTGGGCGTAAATACCCCCCCTTGATCTAAAGAGGGGGACACATGCTAAAGTAATCACACTGTCACACAACTGTGTGTGTGCGTGTGTGTGTTTGAAAGCGAGTGTTTGTGTGTGTTTGGCCCTTTAACTAACCTGTGTCTCTGTCTGTCTGTCTTCCAGAAAGCTCTACTGGACAGATGGGGACAACATTAGCATTGCCAACACAGATGGTAGCAACCGCAGTGTCCTCTTCACCAATCAGAAAGGCCCTGTCGGTGAGAGTCCTTGATTGATCCACCGTCTAGAAATGATTCCGAATGGCTGGACTTCGATTCTTTGCTAACCTAGAGTCGCTGTGTTGGTCTTCATAGAGGACAGCCCCACCTGGTGGCTGAGACTTCCCATTACATCTGTTGTTTATTTCTCTTAGGCCTGTCCATTGACTTTGACACGGAGCAGCTGTACTGGGTCAGCTCCGGGAACAGCACCATCAGCCGCTGTAAGCTGGACGGCTCTGAGCTGGAGGTCATCGAGGGGTCAAGGGCAAGCTGACCAAGGCCACCGCCCTGGCCATCATGGGTACGTCCTTTGAAACATCCCTGTAATCGCAGTGGTCAGGCACGAGGGCAGATTAGGGGGCGTGGATGTGTCTCACCCCCGAAGTGAGATTGCCTCGTCGTGATTGGTTGTGCTGCGCGTCGTCGCAGGTGACAAGCTGTGGTGGGCGGACCAGGGCACTGACCAGATAGGGACGTGCGACAAGCAAGATGGAGGCAACTGGAAGGTCCTGAGGAACAGCACCTCCCCCATGATGCACATGAAGATCTACAACGAGACGGTTCAGACAGGTGCGTGCGCGCCGAAGGAGAGGTGACCGGCGCCGTCTGATACGCGCGTCCGTCCGCAGATTCCTGAACTGAGTTTCGTCTCTACATTTACATTTATTCATTTAGCAGACGCTTTTATCCAAAGCGACTTACAGTAAGTGCAGGGACATTCTCCCTGAGGCAAGTAGGGTGAAGCACCTTGCCCAAGGACACAGTCATATAGTCACAACCTTCCGATCATGAGGCCAACACCTTAACCATTGAGCCATCTGACCACCTGTCTCCGTGTCTCCCTCTGGTGGGTGGGTGTGTTTCGTTTCCAGGCTCCAACCTGTGCAGCACCAACAACGGGGACTGCTCCCAGCTGTGCCTCCCCACCTCCCCCACCACCCGCGCCTGCATGTGCACCGCAGGGTACAGCCTCCGGAGAGGGCAGCAGTCCTGCGAGGGTAACGCCTTTAACGTCACACGTTACATTCATTCAATTGAGCAAGATGCCCTTATCCAGAGCGACTCACAGCAAGCACACCTGGGGGTTTTTGGGGGGTTGGCAGGTGTGGGCTCCTTCCTGCTGTACTCCGTCCACGAGGGCATCCGGGGCATCCCTCTGGACCCCGCCGATAAGTCTGACGCCCTGGTTCCCGTGTCTGGCACCTCCCTGGCAGTGGGCATAGACTTCCACGCAGGTAGGAAGAACCGTCCTAAACATGAGAGATGCTTGTTATATGCTGGTAATATGTCTTATAATATGATAACTGTGATCCTGCGGACCCTCCAGACAATGACACCATCTACTGGGTGGACATGGGTCTGAGCACCATCAGCAGAGCCAAGAGAGACCAGACATGGAGGGAGGATGTGGTCACCAACGGGATCGGCAGGGTGGAGGGCATCGCCGTGGACTGGATAGCAGGTGTGTGGCGCGTAAACACACACACACACACGTTTTAATTCACATGTATGTTAAAGACCAGGCAGACGTGTGTGTAAGATCACTCTCTCAGATGTCCTCTCACTCTAAACACACATCCCAGCTGACCTACTTTACAGTTTTATAGATTGAGATGAGTCATTCTGCCTTACGTTATGAGAGAGAGAGAGAGAGAGGATCACAAGACAGGGGTGTAAACTAACTGTAGCTGTGGGATAAATAAAGAACGATGCAGAATTCCAGTCAGCGATCCTGATGTAACATTCTACGTTTGGAAAACCATCTTCACCTCACCACACTGCGGTGGCTAGTCCTGCTTGTTTCAGCGCCCACAATACACCCAGAACAACATCTATCTGTTTTGTATTTGGTCAAATGTCTGCCTTTTATTCAGTTTTCCAACCACAGTTAACACATTCGGGTCTTCACTATTGGGATGGTCTTTGCTGTATTTGGACAGCGTGGTTGAACTGTTTCCTTGACCGCAGGCAACATCTACTGGACAGACCAGGGCTTCGATGTGATCGAGGTAGCCAGACTGAACGGCTCTTTCCGCTACGTGGTGATCTCCCAGGGCCTGGACAAGCCCCGCGCCATCACTGTCCACCCAGAGAAGGGGTGAGGAGAGGGGGAGGAGTCTGGGGAGGAAGATCATGTCTTCATTGTGTGTAGTAGGGACTTCCTTTAGACGTGTGTGTGTGTGTGCGCGCAGGTATCTGTTCTGGACAGAGTGGGGTCAGGACCCTCGCATCGAGAGGTCTCGTCTGGACGGCTCCCAGAGGGCCATACTGGTGAACGTCAGCATCAACTGGCCAAATGGGATCTCCATTGACTATCAGGTATAGACTCCTGCTGAGTCAGTGTGAGTGTGTGTGTGTGTGTGTGTGTGTGTGTGTGTGTGTGTGTGTGTGTGTGTGTGTGTGTGTGTGTGTAGGCTGATCAGGATGATGTTTGTGCACTCGTGTGACATTGGTGTGATCTCTCTCTCTGTGTGTGTGTGTGTGTGTGTGTGTGTGTGTGTGTGTGTGTGTTTGCAGGAGGGCCTGCTGTACTGGTGTGACGCTCGCAATGACAAGATCGAGCGCATCAACCTGGAGACGGGGGAGAACAGGGAAGTGGTGCTGGCCAACAACAACATGGACATGTTCTCTGTGTCTGTGTTCGAAAACTACATCTACTGGAGCGACAGGTCAGACACACCCTTCACCTCCACCCTGACCAGACACACCCTTCACCTCCACCCTGACCAGACACACCCTTCACCTCCACCCTGACCAGACACACCCTTCACCTCCACCCTGACCAGACACACCCTTCACCTCCACCCTGACCAGACACACCCTTCACCTCCACCCTGACCAGACACACCCTTCACCTCCACCCTGACCAGACACACCCTTCACCTCCACCCTGACCAGACACACCCTTCCCCTCCACCCTGACCAGACACACCCTTCACCTCCACCCTGACCAGACACACCCTTCCCCTCCACCCTGACCAGACACACCCTTCACCTCCACCCTGACCAGACACACCCTTCCCCTCCACCCTGACAAGACACACCCTTCACCTCCACCCTGACCAGACACACCCTTCACCTCCACCCTGACCAGACACACCCTTCCCCTCCACCCTGACCAGACACACCCTTCACCTCCACCCTGATCAGACACACCCTTCACCTCCACCCTGACCAGACACACATCTCATCTGTTCTCTTTTGGTTTCTTCTGAGGAAATTGCGTATCTTGTCTAACTCTGTACACCTCCCTCTCTCTCTCTCTCTCTTTCTCTCTCTCTCTCTCTCTCTCTCTCTCTATCTCTCCATCTCTCTCTCTCTCTCTCTCTCTCTCTCTCTCTCTCTCTCTCTCTATCTCTCTCTATCCATCAGGACGCACGCCAACGGCTCCATCAAGCGAGGCAGCAAGGACAACGCCACTGACTCTGTGTCCCTGCGGACAGGCATCGGAGTACAGCTGAAGGACATCAAAGTGTTCAACAGAGCCCGCCAGCAAGGTGCGTGATCCCCTCCCCTCTAAAGGTTCCAGTCAGGGAGGTCTGATCCAGACTACAGACCTACAAACCCCCGATCCTGCTTTCAAATTCAGCCTTATTTTCCTCTGTCCCTAGGAACTAACGTGTGCAAGGACAACAACGGTGGCTGTCAACAACTCTGCCTTTACCGTGGCAACGGCCAGCGCACCTGTGCCTGCGCTCACGGCATGCTGGCGGAGGACGGACGGGGTTGCCGTGACTACGACGGCTACCTGCTGTACTCGGAGCGGACCATTCTAAAGAGCGTGCACCTGTCGGACGAGAACAACCTCAACGCCCCCATCAAGCCCTTCGAGGACCCGGAGCACATGAAGAACGTCATCGCCCTCACCTTCGACTACCGAGGAGGAGGAGGGAAGGGGGCCAACCGCATTTTCTTCAGCGACATCCACTTCGGGAACATCCAGTCCATCAACGACGACGGCTCCGACCGCAAGACCGTAGTGGAGAGTAAGCACTTCCTGCTGTGATCCTGCCCCTGTTGTTCTGTATCCTGCCCCTGTTGTCCTGTATCCTGCCACTGTTGTCCCGTATCCTGCCCCTGTTGTCCTGTATCCTGCCCCTGTTGTCCCGTATCCTGCCCCTGTTGTCCTGTATCCTGCCCCTGTTGTCCCGTATCCTGCCCCTGTTGTCCCGTATCCTGCCCCTGTTGTCCCGTATCCTGCCCCTGTTGTCCTGTATCCTGCCCCTGTTGTCCCGTATCCTGCCCCTGTTGTCCCGTATCCTGCCCCTGTTGTCCCGTATCCTGCCCCTGTTGTCCCGTATCCTGCCCCTGTTGTCCCGTATCCTGCCCCTGTTGTCCCGTATCCTGCCCCTGTTGTCCCGTATCCTGCCACTGTTGTCCCGTATCCTGCCCCTGTTGTCCCGTATCCTGCCCCTGTTGTCCCGTATCCTGCCCCTGTTGTCCCGTATCCTGCCCCTGTTGTCCCGTATCCTGCCCCTGTTGTCC